>PVKE010000710.1:0-127509 GCA_004027555.1 Craseonycteris thonglongyai | reverse complement strand
TCTCTCTCTCTCTCTCTCTCTCTCTCTCTCTCTGTCAAAAACTATAAATAAATCTTTAAAAAAAAAAAAGAAAGTAGATTAGAGGTCAACAGGAGCTGAAGTGAGGGCAGAATGGGGGGTTATTGTTTAATGGGTACAGAGTCTCCATTTGGGGTGATGAACAAGCTTTGGAAATAGATATGGTGCTGTTTGCACAACATTGTGAATGTAATTAATGCCACTGAATTGTATACTTACAGATGGTTACAATGGCAAATTTTAGTATATACATTTCAGTACACTCTAAAAGGACAGTAGAGTTTGGTGTTTACCTGGAGAGGAGGGGGGAGGGGGGAGAGAGAGTTGTAGGGGTGGGGGGAGTGGGCACCAGATATCTGGTGTTGGAGGGGGACCTGATTCTGGAAGCTGGCCACAGAATGCGATGCATGGGTGATGTGATGTGGAGTTGTCCATTGGGAAACTGTCTGATTGTTACCAACCAATGTCACCCCATTAAATTTAACAATAAAAATAAAGAAAGAAAGAAAGAAAGAAAGAAAGAAAGAACAGAATAAACAAACAAAAAAATAAATAAATAAAAGGACAGTAGAAAGATAGGGTGTAATTATTTAATTTCCTATGTAAAACTAAATTGAACCAGGTACTCTAAAGAAAGAACAAATAGAATCCTTTCAACCTTGAACTCAATAGCTACAAATGCACGTAGGCTTAGCAACAGCCTCTAATCAACTGAGGCATGGGGCCACTGGGCACAGAGGGCATGGAACAAACTCCAGGATGGAAGGACCATGGATGCTGCTTGCTGTCTTCAGAGGTACCCACAAATGGAATGAGACTCCCCCAAAATGCATTCCCTCAACAAGTTTATTGTGCATCTATTATGTGCCAAGCACTACACACACAATGGAAAACAGTGAGGCACCTGCCTGGGGAACCTGTACTCAGCCTGTCCTCTGCGGTCTGACCATCAGTGGCCTGGAGCCCTAGACGGTGCTCATCCACCAAGGTATCTTTCTTTGCGATTTGTTTAGGGTCTCAAGTGAAAGGACTGTGTGGGTGGGAAAGCACAGGATACAAGTGTGAGGTGGTGGTGTTATATCACTACGATCACCAACCTAGCCAGCATCCAACTCAGATGCCCCGAGTGTGGGGAGGAGAAGTCCCAAGGAGAGAACAGGGAACATGTCAGCACATGCAAAGTTCCAGGAGCTCAGATCTCTGTCTCACAAGAAGCCCAGAGCTGCGGGCTCTCCTCCCTTGGACCACACTAGTTGGCTCAAACCCGCCACTACCAGGAAGTAGGATCTTTGCTCATCATCTTGCCACACACACACCCTTGTCTATGGTTCCCCTCTCTCTGCCTATTCCATCCTACCAAACTTTCAAGGTCTGGCTCACAGAAGACAAGATTTCTAATGGAAAGTTTAAATGCAGATGGGCCTCAGTTCCAATCCAAACTTACCAGCTCTGTGGCCTAGGCTGCCTTTGCCATATGTAAACATGGGGCTAGTCAGACCCACATTCCAAGCCTGCTATAAGGTAATAAGTGCCAAGGGTTTGGTACACCACCCACCCCTTCCATGAAGTTTCCCCTGATCCCTGCAGCCCGCTTGGTCTCTCCTTCTTCTGACAGCCTCACTGTTATGAGTGCCTTTCATTTGGTAATGGCTCCTCTGTGTCCCCTGCAACATCTCTTATGATGCGTTATTATGTAACTCATCCAAAATAATTTAGCTTTCATCCCAACTGTAAGCTCCTTCACAGAAAGGCCAAACCTTACCCTCTATTGTCTCCCTCCATGGTGCCCAGTGCACAGAGGGTGCTAAATAAATTAAAATATATTTGAACAAATGGAGGATCCACAGGCAACAGAGGAAAACCCCACAGGAAACAGACATGTTCGGCTCAGAGTAATAGCCATTCATGCTCTCTGCTCTGGATGAAACCATTCTCTACCCACACTGGCACTTAATGAACATGCCATTCACTGAGTGAATGAAATCTGCTGATGCCTCAGCTCATTAAGGTCAATTGTAGTGTGTGGCTAATCCAGGAAAAGTTAATCTGAAGAAAATCACCACTGCTTGTGAATTTTAGAATGTCTTTGGAAATGGTGTTTATCTTCTTAGTTTCATTTTGACCATTAAAAGAAGTCTGTGTAAAAAGTGAATCTAAATTAAAAAAATAAATAAATAAATAAAAAGAGTCAATGTCCCATGAGCACAGTTCATCCTTTATTAGGGACAGATAGCCCAGGAGGAAGCTACAGTGGCAGAGGGTAGCTGGTCAGGAATCCAAGATGTGTCACCAACAATCTGCACAGCAAACAATCAGAAAATAGACATGCTGCATGCTGCAACTATCATGTCCCATGTCCCTTGGAGCTTAAAGGACTTCCCAGACTATCGGGCCAGTTTCTGGGTCAGGAAATGTCTGGACAGCACTATGCATGGGTCAAGCCTCAGGTGAGTCACAACCCTTGGCCTCAAAGTCCTCATCTGAGAGAAAGCCAAATTAGACCAAAGGCTCCCCATCATCCATCCTGCAAGTTGCATTGTTTCCCATGAGCCTTCCTATAGTCCAGAAAGTTAAAGAGTTGGGAAAGGGAAGAGACACATCGAAAGCCCCAGGAGTCTGCCCATCAGCTCAGCCGCAATGGCAGAGATGAGAGAGGGTCATCTGTCTCCTCTCTCTCTCCACCAAAAAGCCCTTCACAGGCGCCTCTCCAGAGCCACCTGCAGGCCTGGACACGGCCCTGGGCAGGCCACCTGCAGCTGACTTGGCGAAGCCGAAGGGAACTTTTCCCAGCCCGGCGTCTCTGCGAGAAGGACGCGGCTACTTCTTCAATCCCATCGCAACACCGGGAGTGACAGTGACGGCTTGGAGGCTTGGCCTATTACATGTAACACCTATCATGTGCTAGGAGCTCTATGCGCATCAGGCCACTGGCATCCCCACACAGCACCATGATGTTGTTATATTTTTACAAATGAGGACACTGAAAATCAGGTTAAGACGCTTGGCCAAAGCCCAGCTGACAGTACACAGCAGATGTGGGATTTGAACTCTCGTCTGTCTGAAGCTACAGCCTTCCATAGACTTCTATTCCTCGGAGGTTCAGAAGGCAAATGAAGGGAGCAATGAGACAGCCACTGGCAGGTACAGGAAACAGGAACCTAGTACCATGATGTCTTCTCCCTCCTGACAGACTCCTAGGGTGACCACCTGACCCAAGTTGCCTTTAGACTGAGGGGGTCCCCTGGACAGGATACTTGCAGCAGTAAAACCGTTACAGTACTGGCAAACCCACATGGGTGGCTACCCGAGGCTTTCTTGTGCTTTGTGGCTCCAAAAGACAGCAAATGTATTTTCAGAGTGCAAACAACATCTAGAGCCACTATCAGTGACTTCTACTCTGAGTGGAAGCATAGCTTTAGGTTTGTCCCCAGCACAGCCCAAAGGGCCAGGTCACACAAAGAAACCTGCCCGCTCCAGGCTCAGATGAAGAGTGGCTTGCGCTGGGCTTAAGGGACAGGGACAGAAGAGCAGAGGTCCTCAATAACCGGAGCCCTCAGGGCTGGGTTCTTTCAAGACGTTGCCTCCATCAAATGCTCACTACACCCCCACGGGCAGGGGACTGCCAGCCCATTTTACAGACAGAACAGCCACAGTCTGAGAGACAGTCAGAGCATCTTCTCAGAAGTTCCCCATACATTTCAGAAGCCTGAGTCCTGAGTATCTTGCCCAGGAGAGAATCTACGCAGAGTCTCCATGACAAGAGCCCATAAGAACTGCTTCTACAGGAGGGGCTGGGCAGGGGGGCCGGTGGGGTTCCTCCCAGCCCCTCAACAGTTTCCTTTCACCTGAGGATGGAAAACCAAGAGAGCAAACCCCATCTCACCCCCACCCCACCCCCAGCTATCTAAACACTCCTCTTCTGATTCAGGCAGCATCTCCTCCAGGAAGCCTTCCCTGACTACTGCAGCTGATGGTGAAACCACCTCACTTGACCTCATACCAGCTTCTCGTGATGGGCCTTGCATTCTTGTCCTGTGCTAGCTATCATTGAACTTAATGAATAAGAGGATGAGCCCTGGTGACAGACTGCCTAGGCTCAAATCCTGGCTCCCCCGCATAGTAGCCTTGGACAGGTGGCTTCACCCTTCTGCACCTCAGGTTATGCAAATGTGAAAGAGGTAGGGCATCCACCTAATTAAATGAGTTAACAGGCAATTAGTGTTTAGAACAGTGCCTGGCACATAGGAAGTACTCACTAAATGTTTGCTATTATTATTATTGGTATTATTATTTTAATATTGATATTGACGTTAGTGAAGTAGCTCCCTAGCTAGACTCAAAGTCCCTGGCATGCAGAACCAGGTACTGACACTTCTTGGAGTTAGGCAGACACGCCAAGTCAGAACTGCCTGGTCATTTCCTGTGGGCTGACTGTTAGACTGACAGCTCATTCACTTCACTTCTGAGTGCTGTCTGTCAGTGGCCAGTGGCCACCTTTACCAACACCCCCAAAGAGAGCCCCAAAATATCTCACAGGAGCTGAGTAGCAATAGAGATCCTAGAATGAAATCACAGCTCCTCGGCCCATGCGACCCCAGGAGAAGAATTCAAGGAAGTCAGAGCCCTCCGGCCAACCCCTACTTCAAGCCCCAAACTTGCAGAAAAGTTGAGAGCCCTCAAAAAAACCCAAAAAACTTCTCCTCCCCAAGACGCTTGTCATACAGAGAACCCAAACCTTTGTAGGAGTCTTAGAGTGACCCCCTGAGGCCTGGGTTCTCATCCTGGCTCTGTGCTATGTGATCTTCCACAAGCCCCCTGACCTCTCTGGGACTCTGTTTACTCAGATGGTAAATGAGAAGATGGTTCAAAGGCCAATTCCTACTCAGCTCCTTCCAATTCTGACACTCCATGAGTCCATTTCAGAGGAAATGAAGAAGCATCTTTGAATGAACCTAACAAATCATTTCACCAGCAACCAGCCCTCCTTATTCTACAAACACTGACTGGGACTTTACTATATACAAGCATTGTTCAGAATTATAGCAGTAGAGACAGAGACATAGAGAGCCCAAATCCGATCATTTCTGGAGGAAAATAAAGGGGAGTAGGGACAGCCAGGGACAGAGAAAGGGGATTTCATTTTCTATTGGGCCTTCAGGGAAGGTCTTACTGAGAGGGTGACATCAGAGCAGATCACTGGAAACACCAAGGGAGCAAGCCAGGCAGATACCTGGGGAAAGTGCTCCAGGCAGAGGGGACAGCAAGTGCAAAAACTAGGAGCAGCCCAGTTACTTCGGGTAGGTTTGGAGTAGAGTAAGTGAGGAAGCCGGACAGGAGTGAATTGGGAGGCAGAGTCAGCCATGGTAAGGACTTCCACTTTCATGCAATGGTGAATCCAAGTCATTCACACTTTAACATAAATGAATTTAGCGCTGTTCACTTACTGATGAAGGCAAAGTGCCTTCTCCATTTGTTCTCGTTTACTTTCCTCCTCTCTACCAGGGACCTGCAACCGACTAGTGTCACTATTTTAATTGGGGACAGAGACTAAAGCTTGGGGATCGCACTTCTCTGTCAAGGCCTGTAGCTAAAGGTCAGCCTGGTCTCCATTTCAGAATGTGGACGGGGTGCTCCCACCTCTCCCAAAGATGCAGCCATCCAGAGTCAGACTCCTAGTGCTCTTGCCCAAGCTTTGACATTGATGTCCCCAGCCTGCAATGTCCTCAGTCATTCCAGCTGTGCTCCTCAGAGAGACTCAGTCTTCCTGCCCCCTCCCCTCCTGACTCCTGAAGGGTACTTTGGTCTTGTGTCCAGCACTGTGGAGAGAGAGAAGAAATGACAGGAAAGGAACGCACACTTAGTGCCTTCTAGAGGCCAGGGACTAGACCAGACAGCTGTGTTTTCTCATTTAATCCCCTGCAAAGAGCCATTGTTATCCCCATTCACAAAAGGGAAGAGACTAAGGCTCAAAGAGGTTGAGAAGTTACCCAGGTGGCTGAAGCTGGGCTCTCACCCCTATCTGTCTGGTCTGAGGCGGATAACCTTCTCCAGCCCAGGGGTGGTGAGCATCAGGCAAGGCTCCATTCTGTACCACCGGCCCTCCCATTGAGAATATCCACGTAGGTTTGGATTAACAGCCCTAGTTACTTAAGCCCATTAATCTCTCTGGCCACTCCCTCCTGCTCTCCTCACTGCCCCCTCCAGAGGACCACGCTGCAAAATATTCCGAGAGGATGGCATGGCTTTGGCCACTGCACCGAGGGAACACTGTTAAGAGGCTGACCCCATCCCATGTAGAGGACCGGGCTAGGTCCTCCAGGAAGTGCAGTCCTCCTGGCCAGCACTGAGACAGAAAGTGAGCCTTTCCTCCCAAGTGCACAGCTGCTGCCCAGAAGCGCCTCCCAGAAATCAGACTCAGGTGAGACACAAATGTGAACATCCCCAAGCAGCCCAGATGTGATCAGGGTGGTAGCAGGGGCTGCAGGGAGAATGCGAGGGGTGATTGATTTTTCTGAAGGCTCCCCCTAGAAGTTGTGCTCTGCAGGAGTGTGGTGGTGGGTTGGGGGGAAAGGGGTGTGTGGGAACAGCATCAGCTGTGCTCTGTGAGGCAGCCTAGACAGGAAACGCAGGTGAGAGCAACAGCCCCTGTGGTGAGTAGTTTTCTGGTGCCCACTGTCTTCCTGTCGCTTCATTCTGTCCTTGTCTGGGATAGAAAAGGAGCCCCAGGGAGGTAGGGATTGGACTACTCTCTCCCTAGAAAAGGCCTCATCTGAGGGACAAAACTCCAGGATCCCCCTGAAACTCCCAGAGGAGGCCAGGCTCCCCAGGGATGCTCTCATAACTTCCCGGACTCCTCCAGGGCTCTTGTCCTGGTTTCACTAATTAGCTGCAGGACTTGAATGCCTGCCTCCCCCACAGACCATGAACTCAACTGGCAGGGAGCCCAGCTGTCTAGTTCACGGTCATATCCCCCGCACCTCTGCAGGGTCTGCCACATTGAAGGTGCTCAATAAAAATCAATCGAATGCATGTTACCAGCGGGGAGGAACCCAAGGCCTGGTCCAGGCTGATGGGACCTCGCAAAGGCCACCGCCCCTCCACCAGGCCCCGGATGGCCCTGCACTGGATTGGATGGGAAATCATTAGTGAGGACAACCATAGGCACATAGTAGGCACGCACTTCAGGTTTGCTGGCTCTCTGCCAGAATCTGGAAACTCTCCCAAAGGGAACGATTCAGACCCTAGCTGTGGGGCAGTCACGGTGGGCCAGCTTTTCATCTTTACATAGACTGTCATCACTCTATGAGTGAGTATGAGAAGGGAGTGTGTTTGCCTGCATGGTCTACTTGCATCTAGTAAGAAACATCGAATCTCTGCCAACCAATTTTCTGCCCACATCTTACATGCCAGGCACTGTGTAGGCACTTTCATTTATGTGTGTATAACGTTCATGACACATGCACATATATTGACTCTTCACAGCCCTGACAGGCATTACCACCACCACTCAGGCAAGGAACGTGGGGCCAGCTTTTAAGGTTACCCAGTGAGCCTAGGGCTGAGTCAAGGCTCAAGCCCAAACGTTGGGTGCCTCAGTCATCCCTGTCACACCACACAGTCTCACAACCACTGACCTACCCAGGCCAGACCCAGGCTAGAGCTCTGTATCTTATACACTGAGGCGTGTATGCAGGGGAGCTTGGGGTCCGGACTGGGAAGGAGCAGGGAAAGAAGCCAGGAACTTTCCCCCAAACAGACAAGTCCCTGGAACAGGCAGCAAGCTGAGCTAAAAAGACCACTGGACCCAGGATCACACAGAACAGCTGGGTGACCTTGGACAGTTCTGCCACTTCACTGACCCTCCCTCAATGAGTAAAAGAAAGAGGTGAGAGACCCCCCACACACACACCCCACGGGGCCCAGCCCACAGTGAAGGAGTCCCCAGTCTGTGACCTTGCTCTGCTAGCCAGAAACCATGGAGCTCAGCAAAACCCTTCTTCCTTGATCTCCAGGCCACCGTCCCTCCCTCCCCGGGAGAGTGCAGCCCGCCATGGTCAGGCAGGCACCGGACCAGGGCTCTGTGCAGAAAGAATGTCTCAGCAGTTCCCCGCTTCCCGGCTAACGGTGCTCCCAGAGTACTGACGTCCTCCTTCCAACCCCCCTTCAAAATCCAGTGGAAATAAGCATTCCAGGAGACCAGATGTCCCACTTGGAAAGGGGCTTTCCTGACTATCTGGAAGTCAGTAGGAGGTAGCGGTCCCCATCCCATTGCCACTCAGGCTCTCCAGGACAGGGCTGCCTTCCTGAGGAGAGCCACGCCAGGGCAAGGAGCGAGTCGCTTTCCCTGGGAATGGCCTCCAGGCAAGGCTGGGGGAATCCACGGAGCTCCTTGGCTTTCCTCCAGATCGCATCACATTGAGGAGCGCCCCAGAGGACAACGGTCCCACTGTGAGCCCAGCCCTCCCCTCCTGGAGCTGGGGAAGCATGGTGGGGGAAGTGTTAGGAGAGGTGCTCTCATCACGGCAGCCCCAGCCACAGGACAGCAGTGGCCTTGAGCGTCCATGCAGCAGGGCTCTCCTGCTTGATTCCTGTCCCCATGGTCCTCCTACAGCCCGGAGGACTCGGAAGGGCCCCTCTCAGCAGGTGCTCGGAGCATCTGCAGCCAAGTATGTAAGGCCTCCAGTCACTGCACCTACATCTGCTCATCCTCTCACCTACTTGCAAGGAGACAGGCCCTAGCGCTAAAGGTCCCTTTGTGTCCCACCACTGCCTCCAGACTCGTGGTGCCTGGTGGCCTGGATCACACGTTAGCATGTGGTCATAGACTAGTAGACCCAGAGGGGCCTGGGGGATAATCTCGGCTAACCTCCTCCTTGTAGAAAACGATGATGCTGAGATCCAAGGAAGTTATGAGAGTGTCAGAGTCACACGGCTTGTTTTCATTCTGACATGCTCTGTTCGGGTTCCCAAGGAGGCTTTGGAGTTCCTAGAGGGAAAGGCCCTGACCCCACACAGCACAGCACTGGTCTCAGGCCACACTGCTGATGAATGGATGGATTGCCAGGAAGGGCCAGGGAGTGAGAACAAGCACCTGTGACCACGGGCCCCAGGCACACACCCCGAGTCCCAGGGCTTCTCGTGTCCCTGACTTGGAACTGGAACCCACAATCCACACAGAGCTTGGCCTCCCCTAAGAAGGCGAGGTGCAGCAGCCCTGTCCTCCCACAGCTCGCTTAGCTCAGGCCTCGGAATGGGGCTCACTGTCCCTACTTTACCACAGACCCACTGTGTCCCCTTGGAATGAGGAAGACTACCCTCACCTCCCACATGATCAGAGTTAGCAGGCTCAGGGAAGCCGGGATGGCTCAGCGAGTTGAGCACTCACTTTGCAGCCCTGGGGACCAGGGATCGAGTCCCAGCCCTAGCCCGTGTGGACCCATATGCTGAACTGGGGTGTGCTTCCCATGCGGAAGGCCCCCAGTTTGGTTCTTGCCCCCTGGTTTGGCCCCTGGCTGGGTTCCCACCCTGAGCGGCCCTCACCCACCTGTGTGGAATGAAGCCATGTTGAAAACTCATGACATACAACTATGGAGACTGCTCTGGGCCCTCTCCCTTCCCTCTGTCTCTGTCAAAAACAATAAAATAAATCTTTTTTAAAAAAATAGTAGGCTCCTACTAATGAGCTAAATGTCCTTGGACGTCCCTCAGGGCTGTGAGTGGGAGGACCAGGTGTCAGCCCCTGGGCAGGTCCTCTCACCCAGGCCTCCTACAGCTCAGGCTGGCAGATGGAAGCAGGAAAGCCACCCTGCAGCTCTGCCACCACCGGCTACTGCTACCACTACACCTTCTTGTCCCTACATCTGCGGCCACATCTTTGTGCTGTCGAGCCCAGCCCCACCAGGGATTGAAGGCTTTGTGGAAGTAAAAAAGTAGATCTTCTTCTAGGTTTGGGTTTCCGTAATGGCTGGTAGCTCTCTGCAGCATATGGGAGACAAAGGTATGGATGATGGGGCAGGTGGATTTATCTTGTTCCTTTAAAGAGATTCTCAGAAGAGGGATAGGTGGGGCTCAGGGCAGAGCAGCCCTCAGAGCTCAGCAAGGAGCTTGCTTTGTCGCCAAAAAGCTAAAGAAAGGCTCATGGTTGTAGCAGGTAGACCCGGGTTACCCTAATTAACATGCTTCCAGGTGAACAGGCAGACACGCCTGGACCGACCCTTTTACCCCTGAGCCCCAGTGCCTCTCATTTGTAAAATACCAAGAAGTTGAGAGAATCAAATGAGAGAGCACATGAAAATGTGCTTTATGAGGAAAGAAAACTAATATCTACCATGAGTTTACCATGTGCCACGTACTTTAGATATTTTATTTACTATGCCTATGTACTCTGTATTAGTGTTATCCTGCCTACACACCTAAGAAAACTGAGGCTCAGAGACGTCAACTGATGTGCCCAAGAACACACAGCTTAGTAATAGTAGAACCAGCTGAGAACTGAGAATCTCATTCCAAAGTCTGTGTTCCTTCTCCAAACACCACACTGCCTCAACAAAGGAAGCAAAAGTTGCTGTTTAGGAAGAGGCCAGGGAGGCTTCAGACTGAAAACGCTGGCTTTGTGAAGCCAACCCGCCTGCCAGGATGCATCCATTTGCCCAGGAGGTCAAGGCAGGACAACCCTCTGGACTAGCTTGACTCTTATAACACGAGGGCAGCCCAGGGACCGTGCCCTCGCAGTCCATGCCTCTGGCTGTGTGTTGTCAAGATGTTCGCCTGGGGGTGATGCTGGTGGGTGGGGGTCAGTAACTGCCCAGTCATGAAACAATCTATGGGGGGAGCACAAAATCATGGCACTGAGTTCCTCACTGGATAGGTGAGGAAACTGACATCCAGAGCTCAGTCGCTCGTTGAAGGTCACATGCAGCTGACGTCCACCATCCTCTTGACTCCCAGTGCAAGTCCCCGTTCTCTCAGTTTCATGGCCCCTGAGAGAGCCAGGTGGGGGCCTCTGTCTGCTTTCTTGGTTTAGAAACAGCAGGGGCACTCGGTAGATAGTCATGCTGTATGTAGTCGGGAATGGAATTAGTTGGCTTGCTTCATGTACTAAGTCATTAGCCTAAGTTCTACCCATTGAGAAGTCAACATGAAAATCCTCTCAGGAATCCCTCCATGTGTCACAGAGGCTGGTCCCTAACAGGGAGGCTCAAGTGGTGCTCTTGGCCCCCTGGTGTGTACAGAGGGTGCTAACCTCTTCCATCTAGTCCAGGCTGCCCCTGGCAATACCTATAAGCACTGCTGAGAGCTCACCTCCTCTACAAGTCTCCCTGGTCGCCTCCACCCCGGTTACTTGGTAACATCCCACCCTGCCTTTGCCTCCTCTGATTAACAACCATCAGTGCCTTTTTTCATGTCATCTCTTATGTGTTTGTGCGTCATGTTTGTTCACCCCCAAACTGCACACCCCCTGAGGACAGGTCTATTTCTGCCACAGCCCTTGCTGGGGTCTGCACACATCGGCAACACCAGCCCACAGCACGACCTGCTACTTGTTCAACACTTGTTGATGATGCCAGTGACCTGTGAAAGGGCCAGGCCACGTCCTGGGGAAGCAGAAAGGAAGGAGGAGGTCCTGGGTAGCCCGCCCACTGGATCTCCAGTCCAGAACAATAGGGAGGAGGAGCACTCGGCTGAGCCTCTCCTGTGTGCACTGCTGGGAACGTCACACATGCTTGCCTCACCATCACTTTACAGGTGGGGAAACTGGACCAAGGATGTTAAGCAATGTGTCTAAATGTATCCCTTTAGGAAATAGCAGAGCCGGGCTCTTAGAGCAGTTTTATCTGACACTAAACACATGCTCTGTTCTGTCTCTGCAGCAGGCAAGCTCCAGAGCAGAGGGACTTGGGGTTATGTTAAGGTGACCAGATTTTAACATTGGTAAAGCAGGACACCATTGACCGGGGGGGAGGGGGTTCTTGATTAAAAATTTGGTCTGTCTCCTGCCGTTCCCTAGCTTGTTGTGCATTCTTTCCAAAAATCGAGACTTTTTTAAAACGCCACAGGACACGGGACAAATTGTTAAAAATCGGGACTGTCCCGCCAAAAGCGGGATGTCTGGTCACCCTAGGTTATGTGTGAGTTCTGTTTGTTGTGGCTGCTCTACCCTCAATGCTTAGGGCTGTGCCAGGCACACGGGAGACACGAAACACTTGCTGAGTGAAGGAACACCGTGCCGCCTCTCCCCTGCAGGACAAGACAAGGCGTGTGATGCCAGGTCCCTGAGCCCCATTTCCAGGATCTTGGACAACTGTTTGTTCCTTCTCTCCACCTAGAAAAGTACCCAGTGTGTCAAAGTTCCTCCAGAGGCCTCATGGAGAATGGGGTGGGCTTACTGGGCAAGGGATGGGAGTGGGAGTAGAAGTATAAGCTGAACACAAAAGACTAGATCCTAACAAGGTGAGAATTTAGACGCACCCTCCGTGTTCTGTGACCTGCTGATTCAGGGCCACTCTCTGGTCCCTCCCCAGCCCTGGGGCTCCCTCAGTGCCCCCACTGAGCACTCCCACTGCCTGGACTGTGCCGTAGTGAAATTGGCCACGTTCCTACTAAGCAGAGAAACTAACAATGACGCCACCCACCCCAGCCCCTCGGAACCCTCAGTCTGCTCAGGGCCCCAGGGCCAGCTGCTTTTCTCCACATTCCAGCCAAAAATAATACGAGAACGAAGCTGTTTGGTGGAGACTTAATCTAATCTTCATTGCTTCAGTTTTAAAATATCCTGCCTGGTTTAGGGTTTCTTATTACACACGGGGATGTGTTTTTAGTGAGATAGGTCTTAGCAGAAACGTCCTTCTTGTAATTAGAAACCCAGGCAGGCAGGGCCCACAGCAAGGCTTCCAAGCCAAACAACAAGTCCCCCTGAAGACATTGCCGGCTCCCTCATTCCTGGGGACTACGGGAGAAGGACGGGGCCTTACCACTCTCATGCATTCTCTTAGAAAACTGTTGCTCCTTCTACCCCCATGCGGGATTTAACCCCCCACCCCCACCCCACCCCCACCAATCAGAATGAAGACTGAGATGTTGCACATGACTGATGGAAAAGGAAAAATTTACCCCAAGAAGTCCCCACGGACAAGGGAAACTTAAAGGCAAGCCTCCCACTGGAGCCCCCACCCCCACCCCCCCCTGCCAGTGTCGGGGCTGACTTTGAAAGATCAGGCACAGGAATGGACGGAGTCTCCAAGTGCATGCGCTTTTGTCTGCGTGCCCAGTGTAACTTCTTGGGCTTTCTGGCCCTGAATCTGCTTTGATCTGCCAGCATGGAGACTGCACTAAGGGAGGGTCAGGCGGCTAGCTCCTGACCAGCGCCCATCCCCCCAGCCCGACCAGATGTCACACACCAGTGGGGCTCAGGCCTCTTCTTCCCAATGGCATAAAGAGAAGGGGCTGGATTTCTGGTAGGTCAGAGTCTGTGTTCATCTGATGCATGGAAGCTATTCCAGGTAGCACCACTGGGAATAATCTGGCTCCCCCAACTCAGCAACTTAATTGTCCCTCCTGATGAAGTGCAGGTGGTTTTTTGGAATCACAGCAGGGTTTTCAAATTCTAGGATGTAAAGAAAGGCAGGAGAGCAGCCCTTTCACCCAAGTCTTAGAACTCCTGCGAATTGTGGGGAAAGGCCTTGGAGCCAAACAGACAAAGAAAACACACTGAAGAATGTGCTGCTCAGAAGCCTTCCCGCTCCCATTCCCTTTGTTATTTCGAGTGCACCCAGTGCGGAGTTCGTGCAGGATTCACTCCTCAGAGCCCCATGAGCAATTCGTGTGACACACTGACTTTATAGATGGAAAAACCGGGATCTGGAACCTCAGGGACCTGCTGGAGTCCTGCAGCCAGACAGTAACAGGGTATAAAGCTGCCTGGTCCCAAATTCAGCCTAAGCATTCGCTCAGAATGCTGACCTGCCAACCTTGATTATTCCTTCCTCCTGTTCCCACCAGGTATTAGATTTAATTAAATTAGCAGATCTCCATTGCAACAAGCTGGCCAGGCAGCGTGGCCAGCACCCAACCAGGGCAGCTCCTCCCTCTAAATTCTGCTTCTCAATAGAATTCAATCTTTAATAAGTCATGGAGCTCATGTGAAGTGTTTTATACAAAGCGTGGTGTGTTGGCTAGAATCAAGGCTAACGGTGGTTCACAAGGATTTCATTTTCCATATAACTTCCTCTGATTTTCCTCTGTGGCATCAGGTCCACCCTCTCCACACTCTGATCTGCATTTTGTTTGATCAGACAGGCTGGTTCCCATGCCTTCACCTCTAGCAATTGCATCACACATTTACATATATCTCAGCATCTCAGGCCTTGTGCCACACAGCATAGGAAAAGGAAAACTTACAACAGCGTTTCTCACCTCCCTCGAACTAATTTAGAAAATGTGCTCCAAATTAAATAAATCGGGAACAAAAATCTGAAATTGGAAATAGAATTTCTGGTGGGGGAGGGGGGAGTATGTGCTAAATAAATAGCAAGGAAATCTTGCAACATGTTGGAAGCCTATAAATTTTATAGGTTGTTTCTTTAATAAAAACAAATTCAATTGCTAACAACACAGTATTATTAAGCTGCTAACATTTAAAAATCTAATTTGGCCTGTTCTGCTGCTGTTCATGTTGCAAGTTGCCAGGGTAGGGAAGTCAGATTGACGGTTTGGTTTGGTTCCTAAACCAGCGTAATAGAAGCCCCTTTAAAACTTAGCTTCTTTGCTTTCTAGGCAAGCCTTGGTCCCTTAATGAGTTACAGCCCCAGATTGAAGATGGACATGGCAGAAAGAAATTTAACACACACTCTGGTGCACCCATAAACATCAAGGCCAAGGGAGAGGAGGTATGTTTCCAGTTAAGCTAGAACTCCATGAATTCAGGATTCTCCACTCACAAGACAGTAATTCTCCTTATTTCATCACTAACTTACTTCAAATGTGTTTATACAATTTATTGCTACTGAACTTCCAGGCAACTGGTGTAGAGTTAATGAAACCCAGCTTGGAGAAGCTTTGAGCTTTGAACAACTAACCACAGTTTAAATGGTTATGACATGCGGTCAAAGCCACAGCCCAGCCCCACTGCAGTTTCTGTGTTAGGACCTAGTCTAAAAACCTTGTCATCTCACCTTTTGTGCCAAATAGACCGAAAAAGGAAAAGGCCCTGAAAAATCACCTTCCATGTTTCTTCTCAAGGTTTCTAGACTTTTTCCCTGACATTTTAACACATCTATCTTACTAAATTCAAGGCAAAGTCCCTCCCCTAGTCCCCAAGTAAATATTTTAGTTGCCATTTGATTTGGCAGCCAGTTGGAGTCCTGAAATCCAGTTTGAGTTTAAAGGAGCCGGGTCAAGCCTACAGAAAGCAATGTTGAGAGGAGGTGTAAGGGGGAGGCACCAAGCAGCATTTAAAGTCAGACTCAGTGGAAGTCCAAAAGGCAAGATAGGAATGTGCATAGGACACTGGAATGGAATAAAGTAAACTCATCTTTCTGAATTTCTTGGACATTGATTTTTATTAACCCTCATAGACACACGCTCTGTCCCTGTGGGAAGTCCAGGAGTCTTCCTCTTTTCAAACAGGCCTGTTTTGGAAGAGTAAAGGGGAGGTACTGGACTTGCCCACGGTAAAAGCCCCTTTTGAAAGCAGCACTTTCATTAACTTAAAGCAATCTATAGACTTAAAAGCAGAGAGCAGTAAACTCCCAGAAAGGATCATAAAACAGTCAGTCTCGAGTTGGGTCCACTTGAGTGCGATGTGCATGAGGCCCTTTACCGTGAGCGGTGGCCGGCCCCTCTCCCTCCGGTAACCCCCTGCCCTTACGCTGAGCAGCTTCTCTTTCGCTGGGCTTTCATGCCTTTCACCCTCACAAAAGGGAGTCGGTGACCGGGGAGTCTCCGTGGGGTCACGGCTCCCTCCCTCTCTCAGGCTGCAGCTCCGCAGCCGGCGAGTCTTCTGCGCCCCGGAAGCGCGGTCTGGCTGCCCTGCGCGGGGTGCCAGGGTGAGCTCAGGACTGCGAAGGGGCGATTTCAAACTTCGTTTCCATCCCCCACCCCGCGCAGCTTCCCCAGCTGGCCACAGGCACAGCCCGCCTGCCGGGTCGACTCCTCTTCTCCCCCTGAGCTACCACGGGGGAGGGGCGGGTGTCGGCTCGAGTTGGAAACGGCGAGTCCAGAAACAGGAGCCTCCTTCCCTTCCCCCAAGGTCCCAAGGCCTCGCGAAGGCCCGGCCGAGCGAGCGGGAGGGAGGGACGGGGGGTAGGCTTCGCATAATTTATCTTGTGTCTGAGCACCATCTTTTTTTCAGTTTGGGGGAGGGGAGTTTGCCTAAATCTGACTAAAATGCGAAGCGGATGGCTCCCAGCACTTGAAGCCCATTTGAAATCCGAGACGTCAACACGCTCGAGAAGTCCTTGGGCAAGAGGGTGAGGGTAGGGGCCCCCTTTCCCAGGCGGAGTATCGCGCCCGCGGCCCAGCGCGCGGGCAGCTCCCGCAGGTCCAGAGCCCGCGGCTCAGGTCCACGCCCGAGTTAGAGCCCTTCCTGCGGGGCGCCCGAGTTAGAGCCCTTCCTGCGGGGCGCCCGAGTTAGAGCCCTCCCTGCGGGGCGCCCGAGTTAGAGCCCTCCCTGCGGGGCGCCCGAGTTAGAGCCCTCCCTGCGGGGCGCCCGAGTTAGAGCCCTCCCTGCCGGGCGCCCGAGTTAGAGCCCTCCCTGCCGGGCGCCCGAGTTAGAGCCCTCCCTGCCGGGCGCCCGAGTTAGAGCCCTCCCTGCGGGGCGCCCGAGTTAGAGCCCTCCCTGCGGGGCGCCCGAGTTAGAGCCCTCCCTGCGGGGCGCCCGAGTTAGAGCCCTCCCTGCCGGGCGCCCGAGTTAGAGCCCTCCCTGCCGGGCGCCCGAGTTAGAGCCCTCCCTGCCACCCGCCGTGGCCGGAACTCCCCGGATGTGAAGCGGCACCTCGCGGCTGGCGCCCCGGAGCAGGCCGCGGCCCCAGCGGGCCACCCGCCCCGCGGCTGGCGCCCCCACACCCCGAGTGGCTCCCGGAGCCCGCTGCGCCTCCACGGTCTTCGGATCTACCTCTATCGAGCCCTCCGGGGCCGCACGGTCGCTTCACCCAGAACGTCCCTCCGATTTGTCCGCTTCCCAGAATCTTTCTCCCAGGACCGGCCCTGCAAGACTCATGTCCTCTCCTCCAGATCCGCTTTCGGGGAGAAGCCAAGAAATTCGGGGCTCGGCCTGCCATGGCTCGGATCAACTACTTCATCGCTTACCAGAACGCATTTCCTCCCACGGAGCGTGGGAACCCGCGCACGAGACCACCCCCAAAATTCCAATAGTCTCAACCCCAAATCCTAAACACACAGGCTCAGCTGTAACTCCAGGCCCCCAACTCCCAATTCCAGCCCCATGCGCTCTGGCCGGGGGTATACATTCCATCCCTAAACTACTTAATGGCCCTTCAAATCCCGCTTCTGAAGACAGCCTGGATGGGCCCTATAACCCAAACTCCATCCGGAACCCGAACCCCAAGCCTAGTTCAGGGCCCCTGCACCACCATCCCGCCCCACTCTCATCCCGAGCCCGGGTCTCCTCGCCGCCGAGGCACCTCGGGCGCTCCCACTGAGACGCCGAAAGGGCGACCCGCTTATCTCGTTTCTTCCTCGGGTTCGGGAGCCGAGAGAGCCCGCAAACCCGAAAAGACGCAAACTTTACGCGGCAGATCCAAAATCCTGCCCCACCCGGCTCTGCTTGACACCCCCTCTTTTACGAACTCGTGCCCTAGTTCTTGAGCCAAACAGATCCTAACGCCCAAGCCTCTCCCTGGGCCCCATGCCTCCCCCACCTCACCAAGGGCTCCCAGTGATCCGCGCAAAGCCGGTAACCCTACAAATTATCACGCCTCCCGGTGATGGGGCCCCCGAGCCGGCCCCTGGAATCCCTGCTGCCCTGGCGCGTGTGCCGCTGTCCCCGCCAATCCGCCTACAAACCCCTCTCCCCGGCTCCCCAGGCCGGACGCAGACGCTGCTCTGACTTCAGTCACTCGGCCCGAGTCCTGGGCTGCCCCGGCTTCCAGGCGCTCGAAGGCGCCAGGCAGCGCCGGCCCAAAGGGCGCCCGAAGCCGGGAGAAAGCGAACCTAGAGCCGGCCTTGCCCACGGAACGCCCGGCCCCGACCATTCCTCTCCGGGCTCCGGCCCGCGCGCTCGTCCCTGCTCCGTGCTCCCAGCGCGCAGCTCCCCTCCCGCCCGCCGCGGGGCCTCGGGGCCGACGATCCTCCTCCCTCGCGGACAATGTGCGCCCAGCCCGGCCCTAGCGTGCGAGGCGGCCGCGGCAGCGGGGCTGCGCGCTGGGAGGCCGGGCGCTGGGCTGCCTCCTCCCCGGCTTCGCCCCGCTCCGCGCTCTCCAGCGCTTCCCCAGCTTCTCCCTGTGCGCTCCCTCCCCGCTCCCTGCTCCCTCCTCCCTGCCGCCTCCCTCTCTCCTCCCGCTGCCTCCCTCGCTCGCTCTCTTCCTCGCCCTGTCGCAATGAATAATACTCCGGCTTGGGGACCGGAATAAAACACACGCGCGCTCCGAGGCAGCCGCCCGCAGCCGCGCCGCCTGCAGAAGCCGCTCTGACATGGAAATGAATGACAGCTTACCTGATGCCAATCTTCATCAGACTGACACCGGCGTGACAACACAGCCTATACTTCCCAGCACTGCTCAGGACGTCAGCGCTCAGGGACCCGCCCCCCCCCCCACCTCCCCTCTCCTCACTCCCCCTCTCCCTACCCCCACCCACTCCGGCCCGGCGCTTCCCAGGCGGAGTAGCCGCCGGAGTGTCTCCCTCTGCTGGAGGTTTTTCTGAGCCGCCCGGCGCTAGCCTGCTCCTACCGGCGGGCGCTGAACAGCGCTGGACAGAACGCCCAAGACTGTGCGGTCGCCTCCGATATGGGAACTCAGCCGAACCCCTAGGACCTCAGGAACACTGCCCTTGCCCCCATGCCAAGTTCTCCTCACCAAACCACCCAGGCACAGTTCCAAGGCATCCTGTGCACAGCCGACGGAGAGGAGGACCCCAGGAGGATCCTCCATAAATGACGAATCTTAAAACTGGCAAGAAATCCTTCCCTCCACCCCCACTTCTCCCCCCGACCCCACCCCATACCTGTTAGGTTGGCCTCATTTTTATGATTGCATTTGAATCATTCTCATTACTCTGGCCCCAGAAAGGGTGTTAGATGACGCTCTGGGTAGTTGTTCCTATCCTGGAGAGCCTTCTCTGCTATGGACTTCCTGGAGGGTTTGGTTCACAAAGGAGACTTATGTGATGGGGTGGGGCAGAGGGAGAGATAAAAAGGGTCTAGACTCTGGAGACCGGTAAGTCATCTCTTTGCAAATATAAAACTAGCTTGTTCTTAAACCACATGATTTTTATTCTAAAAAGTCCCAGGGTTCTGGGGGTCCGGTGGTGTAATATAAAGGGAGACCAGCCGGGCTGTTTCAGCCTGGGCCTGCTGGGGAGGCTTCATCTACTTCAGGGAGGATAGTCACCGAGGTCTCTTCTAAGAGGAAGACCGGTGCAAGCGTGTGTGCTGGGTACACATGCCTTCTTTCAGTCCACAAAGATAACTGTTCTGCTTCAATGTTGGTGTAGGCACCCAGCACCTACAGAGGCTGGCTAGCTTGCTTCCACAACTCAGCACATAGCCGTCTGCATAAAGGGACAAGAGGACCCTTCTGCCCCCTTGAAATTTGCTCCTTGCTCCCCACAGAGGAGCCATTTTAGCCACAGTCAGGCAGCGATTGATCCTCTGACCCTAGGCCAGGCAGGGGGCCTGGATAAAGCCTAAGACAAAGACACTGACCAAACAGGGAAGCAGAAAGTGAAACGCAAGCAGGCCAGGTTTTCAGTGAAGAATCTGACCCCAGAAGTTGAAGGCTGCCCCTGCACTCTTTCCAGGCCTCTAGGTCACTCCTCATCTGCCTCCATCATGGCAGGGTTGAGAGCCACAAGCATTTCATGGCTCAGAGGAGGCAACTGTGATCTTTTTTTTTTTCTTTTTTCTTTTTTTGCATCACATCCCCAATACACTAACTACTGTTTGTCCAGATCCTCACAGTCACCTCCAAAGTTGCTTGTGGAAGAAACTTCACAGACAGCCCCCATTATAGGTGGAATTGAATCCTCTCACCTTCACATAGGACCTCCAAAGACTTCACTAGGTGGATTTATGTCACCCTAGCCTCTGATCTGTGGTCAGAGACTCTCTGGCTGCTGACAGCATAATCACCATTATATATTATACATTGTATAATAATATAATAATAATGAATGCACTTGCCCTTTTTATGTAGTGCAGGAGCAGCCAGATACTCCAACCCAGAGGCTGGAGGTCAGGCTGCCATAAACTCCCAGAGGGAAGCCCTCTTCGGACACCAGAGGGGGAGGGGTGATCAGGGTGCCCCTGCCTGGGACCCCTGTGGGGAGGATTTCTGCCTTTTCCTTGGCTCAGAGTGAGTGCTATATCCTTCAGAGTCAGAGGGGAGAATCAGGCTGAGTGTAAATACTTAATCCCATCAGAGAGGTGTCCGTGAGCCACAAATAGTACTGTAGGCAACAGCCAAGCATCACTGACTTCCACTTATCACACCCCTTATTTTCTGAAATCTAGTTCGGTGCCCAACTCTCTTGAATCAGGAGAATCACTGCCATGAGCTGTTAATTTTTGGAGTCTTTAAAATACTTCATGTCTACCAATACCCTTTTGATGCTTTAAAATGCACATTGTAATTTTTTTTATGTATCTTGTTTTGACTACCTTTGCAATTTGCAAAAGCTTAAAATATAACTAAATGTAATCATTCTTCTTTTAATCATTCAGAGCAAATATTTGTCCTGTAGCTACTGGAAGGTCAGCTGTGTGCCAAAGCAGAAGCAAAGACGTTCAAGTTCCAGCACCTATCCTCAAGGAGCTTTCGTTTTTAGTAGAAGACAAAGCACCAATATAGAAAACATTAAATAATAATAATGCAAGAATGCAACTGATGAAACAAGCTTGCAAAAAATCAATAACAGATGAATCCTCACACATCAAACTCCATGAGTTTCATATGTGAATGTTGGCTGTCAGTGAGTCTGTAGAATTCACTTCAGATAAGTTACAACCTCTTCCCCATCATACTTCTGAGAATGAAGAAGAAGAGGATGGAGAGGGGCCATGTGTCATATAAGTCACCAACCCATCAACATTATACCCAAACAGGAGTTGCTCCCGATCCTAGTCATCACTCTTAAATGTTGGCATTCCTCATAGTTTTGGGTCTGCTTCTCACTACAGCTGCACTTGGTTTGTCTAAGCAGCCCAGGTGGTCTCCTCTGAGCTTTGGACATGTATAACCACTTGCCTGACTAATGCTGTCTTTGTCACATTATGAATAAAGATGTAAGACTGTATTAGTCTGCTATGGCTGCCATAATAAAACACCACAGCCAAGGTGGCCTAAATAACAGTTACTCTCTCACAGTCCTGGAGCCTGGAAGCCCGAGACCCAGGAAGCCCGAGACCCAGGTGCCAGCAGGATTGATTTCTAGTGAGCCCTCTCTTCCCGGCTTACAGATGGCGCCTTCTCACTGTGTCCTCGCATGGCCTTTCCTCTCCGTACAGCAGGCACTTTCCTCTGGTGTCTCTTCCTCTTCTTAGAAGGGTACCAATCCTATTAGGTTAGGGTCTGTCTTTCATGACTTCACTTAACTTTACTTCCTTAAAGCCCCTGTCTCCAAATATAGTCACATTGGGAGGTAGAGCTTCAACATGTGAACTTTCAGGGGGACACAATTCAGTCCATAACACTGTCCAATTACCAGTTCCCTTTGTTCTCAACCTAATTATTTTGATGAATCTTGACAGATTGTGAGCTCCTTGACGATGGGAACAAAGTTTTCTTTCATCTTAGAATCCTTAAAACCTGGTACAGTGCTCCATCCAGAAACATACCAAAGAAATACTTGTTGCATTGAACTGAATGGAACTTATTTCTCCATCATTGCCCAGTCCTAGATGAGGAATTTACCACCTAGAATATTTTGATGATTTCCTAACTGGTCTAATGTCTCCAATATCCTCAGCACTTCCTATACACTATCACCAGCGTGTTCTTCCTAAAATAAAGGTTGGGTCACACCTTGGTTTCCCCTCAGAATCCTCAGTGGCTTTCCATTACCTATAATATTTAGCCTAAGATGTTTATTGAGCCTTATAATAAAAAGAAGGGCCTCAAATGCCAGCCCCCTTAGCACAGCATTCCAGCATCTGCCCCCATTGGGCCCTGGTCTGCTTTTCAGGCGGATCTCCTGCATTCCCAACTGTACCTTCCAGAGGCCCCCACTGCTGGCCCATGGACTTCCTGCATCAAATCTTTATAGTTCAGGGTTTCTGGTTCTGCCCCAGGAGAAAGTGGATCTGGAGAAGGGTCTGCTAAATTAGTATTTTTTTTTTTAATATTTTTATTTATTTATTTATTTATTTTTGACAGAGAGCGAGAGCGAGATACAGAGACAGAGACAGAGAGAACTGAACTGGGGGAGCTCCCAGTTCAGCATATGGGTCCACACAGGCCGGGGCCGGGATTCGATCCTCGGTCCCCGGCGCTGCAAAGTGAGCGCTTAACCCACTGAGCCATCCCGGCTTCCCCTAAATTAGTATTTTAAAAGCTACTGCATGAAGCGAATGAGAAAGCAAGCCACCGGCTAGGAGAAAATATTTGCAAAAGACACATCTGATAAAGGACTATTATCCAAAGTACTAACCCTTAAAACGCAACAATAAGAAAATTAACAAGCCAATTAAAAAAATGGTCAGAAACCTGAACAGACAAGTCACCAAAGAAGATGTACAGATAGCAGATGAAAAAAATGCTCAGCATATTATGTCACTAGGGAAATGCAAATTAAAACAATGAGGTACCACTGCACACCTATTACAATGGCCAGCATCTAAAACACTGACAACACCAAATGCTGGTGAGGATGTGGAGCAACTGGAGCTCTCATTCACGGCTGATGGGGATGCAAAATGGTGCAGCCACTTACAAACCCAGCAAACTCGTACCATATGATCCAGCAATCGTACTCCTTGATATTTATCCAAATGAATTGAAAAGTTATGTCTACACAAAAACCTGCACATTGATATGTATAGCAGCTCTATTCATAATTGCCAAAAACTTGGAAGCAACTAAGATGTCCTTCAGTGGGTGAATAGATAATTAAACTATGGTACATCCAGACAATGGAATATTATTCAGCACTAAAAAAAAAACAAACCCAAAAAAACACAACAAAGCTATCAAACCATAAGAACACATGGAAGTAACTTAAATGCATATTACTAAGGGAAAGAAGCCAGTGAAAAGTCTACATATTGTGCGATTCCAACTACGTATATGAAATTATAGAAGAGGCAAAACAATGCAGATGATAAGATCCATGGTTGCCGCGGGTTGGAGTGTGGAGGGAGGAATACATAATCAAAGCAAAGAGGATTTTAGGGCAGTGAAAATATTTCATATGATAATATAATGATGGAGACATGTCATTCAAACCCATTCATCCAAACCCATAGAATGTATGGCACAGAGTGAACCCTAATGTGAACTGTCACTTATAACAAATATACTATTCTTGTTGGGGATATTGATTGGGGCAGGAGCATACATGGGAAATCTCTACACTTACTACTGAATTTTGCTGTGAACCAAAAACTGCTCTAAAAAATAAAGTTTATTCATTTTTTAAAAAAAATATGCTGCAATTGAGAGGTTTGGACACTTCCATTCTGCCCCCCCGCCCCCCCCCCAGAGCTCATGTATGCCAGAACTCTCTGCATCCCAACCCTTCCTACACTTGTCACACTATTCGTTCAGCCTTGACTCCTCAGTCCTTTCCTGACCTTCCCAAATCCTAATGACTGCTAAAACTTAGCACAAATATCACCTCTTTTCAAAACTCCCTTGGCTTCCCCAGCGAAGACAACCAGCTTCAGAGTACCATGGACTTGGCTCAAATCTTCACCCTGTCATAAAAAAGATACTGACACTGTCCAAGTCTCGGTCTCTGCCTTTGAGAAATGAGGATGATCATCGTTTCCAACTCATGAACCCATGGGGACTCAATAAAGTCATGAAGGCAAAGAGCGCAGCACAGTCCCTGGCACACAGGAGGCACTCTAGTAAATGCAGCCATTGGACTTAGTAGCCTTCGCCGCCGGCTTCCACAGCGCTTGCTTGTGCCTTTATTACAGTGCTTACTTAATTGGCCTGAGAAAGGGAGACAGTGCGTAATGAGAACGCCCTGACAGGCTCCTAGGGCTCTCAGCACTGATACTGGGAACAGGGGAAGGAGGGTGGGGTTTACTCTCTACCTCAGGCCTCCTTCCTGACCGCGGAAACTTATGTGCTGGGGGAGCCAGGACCAAGCCAGGACGGTTCTGCTCCTGATTAAGTGCATAAGGGCACAGCCTGGGGAGATGGGGGTGGAGGGCCTGCACGGTGTGAAAACTGAGGGTCTATAAGTCCCCTGAAAGGTGGGGCTCCAGGATTCCACTCTGTGCTGGAAGTTGGGGTGTCCAGACCCTTGCCCATCTCTGATTCATTTTTTTTTTACCCTGAGAAAGCCTCTTTGCTCCCCCATTTCACTCCCACCCTCTGAAGCACGGGGGATGCAATCTGTCCTCTGGGCACATGATAGGCAATTAACTGGGTCGTGTCTCTAGCTGACTTCTCTAATAAAAGAGCAAGACAGTCCCCAAAGCCTTTCCAAAAGCACTGATGTACATACAGAAAGTTTCTTCAAGCACTGTCTCCTCCTATGTCTCTCTCTCTGTCTCTCTCTGTCTCTCTCTGTCTGTCTCTCTGTCTCTCTGTCTGTCTCTCTGTCTCTCTCTCTGTCTCTGTCTCTCTCTGTCTCTCTCTCTCTCTCTCTCTGTCTCTCTCTCTCCCTGCTGCCCAGCTCGAGCTCCAGATGAGAGGCTCTGTGAAACGCAAGGAAGAAGTTCTGAGTGATTCTGCACTTCTTCCTGGGTTCTGGCAAGGGGTGACAGTATCACAGCCAGTTCGAAAGAACTGAGAAAGAGGAATATTGCGAGAAAGAATATTTAGACTGTAAATGCTTATGGTGATTTCAAAAAAGTGCCACCATGGGAAATGGCATCCCAAGAGTTTGGCCACAAAATTCTGAGAAAGGAAGATACAAGCCTGCGCTGTCCAACACAGCAGCCAGCAGCCACACGTAGCTACTGAGCACATGGTGTGCAGCTGGTCCAAACCGAGATGTGCTGTTAAATGTAACACCCGTAATGGATTTAGACATTTGTCAGTCTACTCTGCTTCCCACCAGCACCGCCCAGGACCAGCGGAGGGCTGATGGGGGCAGGCCAGGAGGACACTCAGTGCCCCTCCCTCAGACTGCTGAGGCTGGTAGCTCTCCCTCCTCCACCCCAGGGTGACATGAAGTTTTGAAACGACTATTCTCCACAATACAAAGACCTCTGCTCCTATCTGTATGATAGCACGCATCCCCAAATCCTTTGCTCTCCATCTCCTTTTCTACCACCTCATCTTCATCACAATTGTCACCCCTGCTGTCGTCATGCTTTCCATCATCATCATCTCTCACCTGAACTGCCCTGTATCCCATGGACCATCTCCTCCCTGTGTCCCTGTGAACTCTATTTTTTGTCTTTGATGCTGCATAAGCCCTCCGGAGCTGAGGATTTTGCGTGGCTGGGCTCCCAACTTCATTCTGGCAGCTGGGACCTATAGCAGCTGGAGCAGGGCCTGGAGAACCAAGCAACAACTCCGGGAAAGGGGGAGGCTACACCCACAGCAGAACCTGGTCCTGTCTTATCACACTGCAGAGGGTGGGGAGGAGGAGTGACCAAATGAGGGAGCAAGATACCCAAATTACCTAGCCTGGTTTGCTTAGCAAGGAAGAAAAAAGCAAAGCATCAACAATGATAATTGCTAAGGGATGTCGGGATGGCTCAGCTGGTTGAGTGCTTGTCATGCAGCCCCAGGGTCCAAAGATCGAATCCTGGTCCCAGCCTGTGCAGACCCATATGCTGAACTGGGTTGTGCCCCCAGTTTGGTTCTCATTGGGGTGTACCTTCCATGTGGGAGGCCCCCGGCCCAATTCCTGCCCTGCACAGCCCCACACCCGCCTGTGGAATGAAACTATGTGGAAAACTGATGGCATGCAATTGTGGGGACTGCTCTGGGCCCGCCCCCTTTTCTCTGTCCACCTCTTTCTCTGTCAAAAGCAATAAGGATAAATCTTTAAATAATAATAATTGTTAATGTGTATCATTATTTGCTACATGTGTAACATGCCTCCCCATGAGTCTCAGATAAGGGGAGTACCTTGTCAGCAGACTTGAACTTGGGCGCTCTGCCTCCAGAACCCACACTTCAAACCACTATTCTGCACAGCTTCTTCGTAAAGCACAAACACTCCCTCCCTCCCTCATTTACTCGCTGTTCCCCTCACAGAAACCATGCCAGCATCCAGGCTACCCCGGCACATGCTAGGCCCTTAGGCCATGAGTAGGAATAAATTATAATCCCCAAACTCACGGAGATCTTACAGGTTTTCAGGGGCCAAGAGAGATATAGAAAGGCTTAACTCGGACTTCAGATCCCACTCCCGTTGTACACACAGGGAAACTAAGGCTGATAGGAGGGACAAGGATGGGGTGAGCTTCGAACCTCTCCTGATTTGATAGGGCAAGTAGGAGCAGTAGGGTTTGCTAACCAAAGCAGCCCACCCTCCCCTGGAGGTTGTGAAAACACTGTGTCGCCTGCTGCACTGCAGGTTCCTTGGCACACTGCGTGTCTTCTGCCGCCATCACAGTGCACAGGACAAGGTCCACGTTCCAGTCAAAGCTGATCCTCTCCAGAGAGTCTACGTTCAGGGCACCCCTGTCCTATGTGCTTCTGAACTGTGTGCTCACGTCTCCACTGCAGTAGTAGTATGTACTTGACTGCTGCTTTGTATATGCTCTTATATTTCAAATATAAATGCATTAGCTCTCTGAGCAGATTTTGAGCTTCATAAAGGCCAAGTGTTTTTTTCATATCTTACTTTACCCTTACACGTTTTTCAACATTTGGTAGCAGCCTCAGCCTATCTGAATTGCCTAAATCAATGGTTTGGTTCACTGTGAACAAAATAACTCTTGTGGGTGTGTGTACACGTGCACGTGCACAGTATCTTGAATCAGTACAAATAGCAAGGTCTTGTGCATAGGGGTAGCAAGCAGTACTAGCATATGCGCACATGTGTGGATGAATTCTCCAGCTATTAGAGTTATGGAAGCTTAGACACATCTGCACAATTCATCAACTTCTAGACGTTATCTCTCATGATCATTTCCTGCCAAATCTTTGAGTGGCAATTAAGAAAGTAGATAATTTGAAACATTTTCCTCTGCATGTTGAGATGGATTATAATCCTAATTTGATAAAGACTGTTAATGACTCATTAGCCACCCTTGGCTTCTCCTCAGGTCAGCCAACTTCGCAGGCGCTGGGAGGCAGCGATGCTCAGGCCATCACATGTTACCGCTTCTGCAGCACGAAAACAAAAGAACACAAAGCCGCAACCACGCGGCAGCCTTGAATTCCTTTTTTTTCAGCTCCCAGATTTGGGCATCGATTTTCTTTTCCTGGCTTTGAATAAAGCCTCTAATTTCTTAACAACCAAAACACTCTCCCCAGGGTCTTTGCACGCTGCCAGGAGTGGCGCACGCAAGGCAGCAGCCTTGCCTCGAAGAGTCCCTGTTCTCAAACCCCTGGGGTCCTTCCTCAGCACATTGGTTTCCTAGGAAGTGCTCCCCAAGTCCAAAGGGAGAGGTTCCTGGGAGCAATGGTTTACAGACAATGACCATGTGCTAGTCCCCTTTCTGCTTTGGCTGATCAGACGTCAGAGTACAGAAGACCATTTAGAGGTAGCCACAACCCACCCCCTTTCCTCCAGGCACAGAGGCACAGGAAGGGGCTCTGATTCAATTCTTCACCAAAGCTAAAGCCATGGTTTCCCTTGGGTCACCCACCCTGGAATTTAAGAACCCCGACTCTCAGAGAGTGGACTACTGTTGACATGCGCACAACATGCAGGCATGCCCATGCAGTCATTACAAATTAACATATAGGACACGCCTCCATGCAAGCACAGAGGCAGCGTGCATATGTGTGCAAGGACTTCTCTGAACGACCCTTGACCCTGGCAAGGGCATATAAAAGAAGGAGAGGCTTAGTCGGTCAGCAAACATAGCTCTTTGTCACACGCCTACTATGTGCCAGGCATTTTGCTGGGTGCTGGAGGACAGTGATGCACAAACAGGATGGATAACCTGATGGAGATCGAACACAGTTGGACCAGAGGTTGCTGCAGTCTGAGTTGAAGCAGGTAGGGGTGGCATCTGTAGTCAGGATCAGCCTTCTGAACTGTAATTCCCTTCCTGTCCCTGCTCTACTGTGTCCCTTCTGTCACAGGAGAGGCTTGGGGTGAGATAAAAAGCCTCCACTCCTGCCTGAGCATTTGATCAATGTGACAAATGCTCTCTGGGTAGGACCCCCACCCCCAGGCTGCTTTCCCTTGCAGCCACCCCTCCCTCCTCACCAATGAGTCCGGGGAGATCTGAGCAGAGGGGTGATGGATAGCCCTGTCTGATAGTTCCAGACTCTGAATCCAACAGGGGCCTGGGAGAGCTGTATAAATCAGAGCCTGGGCTGGGCTCTCACCAACGGGATGACTCTACGAGAGCAATGGAAGGCAAGGGATTATAAAACTGTCCGTGGGCCAAGTCTTGTCATTTCAAGTCAGGGCCAGGGGAGAAAAACGTTTGCTTCTCGGAGGACAGACTCATTTAGAAAGGAGGCTAAGCTCGTGGCGGGTCTGCATGTCTGGATGCTGAGAGAGAGGGGGGCCAAGAGAGGCCATTCCCACGGGACACTAGACGAGACAGCCCTCATCTTTGGTGTCCATGCATTCCTATCATCCAAGAAAGGTGGCGGGATGCTCAAGTCCCCAACTCCGATAATGTTTCAAAACAGTAGCCTGTAGTGAGGAGAGAAGATTCTCCCATTTTCCCTTCTCTGTGGTAGAAAGAGGTGTTTAAAAAGAAAAAGTGGGGCAATGCTGAGCATGGCTTTAACCACCCAACACGATCAAATGGAGGCAGGAGTCACTCCCAATTTATTTGCTCAGCCATTTATTGAACAGCTACGTTGTGCCAGGCATGGAGTGAGGTGCTGGGGGCACAGTGCTGCGAGAACAGAATTGTTGGGCTTTTCTCTCAAGGTGCTCATGGTCTGCTGGGAGCAACAGGGAGGATGACTCATGAGTCGCTTCTGTGATCAATTTGCTTGTCACTCGCCCCTCATTAGACTGGAAGCTCCTTAAGAGGAGAAAGGAATGGGAACCAACCTTTCAGTGCCATCTATCTGCTCCCATTAGTACCTTACGGTCACGTCATCTCTGCCGTAACACTTTATGGCAGATTCTATTATCTTCCCTTTGTAGATGAGAAGATTGAGGCCCAGAGAGGTTAACCCACTTGCCCAAGACCAGAGCCGATGTGAAGGGAGCTGGGATTCCCCCCTTGTAGGTGTGTTCCCACATCCTGCACAGGGTCTCACTTGTATTGTGCCATTAGCACCAGCAGCAGTGCCTAAACCAAGACATCACTGATGACGTAAAGGAGGGAAGGGTACTGAGGAGTGCGTGATGAATGCTGGGTGGGTGGTCAGGGAAGACTTTGCAGAGGAAGGGATTACTGAACAGCTGGAAAGAACAAATGAAATTTGTCAAATGACAAGGGATGGAAGTCCATATAGGTGGAAATGACATTATCGAAGTTGGGGACCTGAGCATCGCTCCCACCCTTCTTGGATGATAGGAACACGTGGATACCAGAGATGAGGGCCGTCTCATCCAGTGTCTTGTGGGAATGGCCCCTCTTGGCCCCCTCTCTCAGCACCCAGACATGAAGACCTCCACAGCCTGACCTCCTTTTCAAATGAGTCTGTCCTGCGACAAGCAAATGACCTGGGAGCATAAAATAGCTGCACGTGTGCTGTCCACCTACTCAAAAGCTGCCTGCTTCTGCCAGGGTCCCCCACCCCCATTGCAGTCCTAAGAAACAGGAGCTCAGCAGGTGGTTCAGAAGCAAATGGACTGCATAGACACAGCAGGGCCTCTACTAGGGAGAGGAGTAGTTTTGGTTTGTTGTTACTTTATCTTTCCCAGGATGAGATTATAAATTCCAAGTAGGCAGGATCCAGTCTACTTGCTCACAAGTAGAATTCCAACACCTAGAGTGGGGTTCTGTCTTCTGACAGAACGGGACCAGAAAAGGGGGGTGTTCTCTACATCTCTGCCCTCCCACAAGGTGGTATAATTGGGCCAGTCCAGGAGCCCCTCTTGTTTGGGGTCAAGAAAAAGCATTTTCAGGCCAGACAAGCACCGTGGTAGGAGCAAAGGAGGGGAAGCTCAGGGTCCTTGTGCTGCTGGCGAAGGACAGCCATGCCTTTTCAGTCTCTGTTTCCTCCTTTCTAGTTCAGGCGCCAAAATCAGGACATGAGCTCAGAGAGAGGCCAGGGGCAGACCTTGGGCCTGACTGCAGTCTTCAGCTTATACTAAAAGGACAGCAAGAGTCTTCATGAAGCAGAAGCCTGAGACACCACCATTTAAGGGACACCATGAAGGAGAGGAGCGTACAGGGTAGCTGAGGAGCTGTGAGACCCAGGGACCTACCCACCTTCTCACCGCAGCCCAGCCTCTAGGAACCACAAAGTTATTAACCGAAGACAAGAATGGGAGAGGAAATCGCAGTGATTAGAGAGTTTGCAATTTTTTTCTTTTAACAGAATAAAGAGGGAAGAAATGTTAACTTACTCAACAGAGACAAGAAACCACAAGCCACAGGCCTGCAGTGGGGGCCGATCTGCCCTGCAGAGGCCCACGGGGCCCAGCCCTTGGTGGCGCCGTGCACTGACACCTGGGCCAGGCTCCTGGCTGGATGGTGGCATTGGTGGGAAATCAGTTTATGGAAGGGGTCCCTACCCTTCCCACACAGCCAGCCAGACACACCCCTCTATCCTCCAGAAACAAGAGCTTTCTTTCTTTGAAGAAACTGAATAAAAACATCAGACTTGGAAACAGCAACTAGTATGGTGGAGGGTGAAGAGGATTAAGGAGAGGTCTGCATGCTGAACTGTGTGACCTTTAGTCCTTTCTCTGGCCTTGCTAGCAACTCCCCCAAACCACCAACCAGTAGATTGGAAGGTTCTTCTTTAAAGAACTGAACAGACCAGAGAGAACCCCGGTAGTGATAACTGAAGTCCCCTTAATAAAAAGCTTCACTTCCCGCTTGTCACCCTGGTAGAGCCCACCAGTCAACAAACTCTGCTACTTATGTAACAAGCTTCCAAAGTCAGCTTTTAGTGCCTCTTTTTCACATATGCATAAATAATCAGGAATCATCAAATATTTAAAGACAGCCTCAAAAATAAAAAACAAATGGGGGAAAAAGGAGATCTGAGTTGTTAGAGATTTTGTAAGGAGAAAAAAGTTCAACAACAGCAAAATTCAAAAAGATAAAAGGAAAGATTGCATGCAGAAAACAAGACATTACGACGAAAAAGGAAAAAATTAAATAAAAAAAGTCTCTTTTAAATAAAAAATATAATTAAATAATTTTAAAAACTCATAAGGTTTAGAAGACCAAGATGAAATTTTCCAGCAAGTAAAGCAAAAAATAAAAAGAGGTGAATAAGAGAGAAATAAAGATCAGTCTCCTGACTGGCTCAGACAAACAATGAAAAAAGATATATACCAATGCCTAACACTATTATTACTATGATATTTTAAATCATAAGGGATAAATAAGTTCCTAAAATCTTCTAAAGAGAAAAAACTGGTAAAAGAAACAAGAATAAGAACATCAAACTTCTTCAAAAGCAATATCAGATATTAAAAGATAACAGAGAAATACCTTCTAAATTCTTAAATAAAATATCTTTTAATCTAGAATTCTATACCCAAATAAATTATCAGGCACATATCAGAGAAGTATAGGGATATTTTCAGATAGTCAATGACTCAAGAAAATTACCTCCTGGCACTTATTCTTAAGAAGTTATTGGAGGGTGGGGTTTAGTAAAGTTAGATGATAATGCAATAAAGAAAGTAGGGAATTCAGGAAATAGGGCATGCTGAATATAGGAAGGCAGGAAAGAAAATATTCAAAATGATGGTAAAGGGGAGCTTCAGAATGGCAGCTACACAATATTCCAGTGCCAAGAGCAGCCAATGCAGATTGGAGCAGAAAAACAGAAGGTTCTTGGAGAGACGACTATAAGGGAGAAATTGGAACAGATGGGTTTGAATGTATGGAACACAGTATTGACAGGTATGCAGTAGAGTGGTTGAACCATTTTTTTTTTTAAAGATTTATTTTTATTGTTTTTGACACAGAGAGAGAGAGAGAGAGAGAGAGAGAGAGAGAGAGAGAGAGAGATACAGAGACAGAGAGAAGGGGGAGGGCCCAGAACAGTCTCCGTAGTTGCACATCATTGGTTTTTCCACATAGTTTCATTCCACAGGTGGGCGGGGCTGCACAGGGCAGGAACTGGGCCGGGGTCTCACCCCGGTGAGAACTGAACTGGGGGAACTCCCCAGCTCAGCATATGGGTCAGCACGGGCCGGGGCCGGGATTCAATCCTCGGTCCCCGGGGCTGCAAAGTGAGCGCCTAACCCACTGAGCCATCCTGGCTTCCCCATGAACCATTTGTAAAACAATTTTTTTTAATTACAGTTGATATACAAACCTGAGAACCAGAAGGAGATTTGAAAAACAGAGAGGGCCTGATGTAGAGCTGGGAGGGCATTGGCATCAGCAACAAGCTCACGGTGTGTGGGCTTCATGTTGGAATGAAGAAACCTAGGTTCTAGTTCAGGCTTTGAAAGTCATTGCCCCTCTCTGGGCTCATCTGTCACATGGAGATGAACTCAGGATCTCTAGGGTCCCTTCTATTAACAGCGCTAAGCTTTTAGGAGTCTATTATGGAGACCCTCAGCCTGGCCTCCTTATTATCAATACCTGCCTGCCCATCTGCCAACTTCAGATGGTCATGGTGTCTAGTTCGACAACTGGAAAGAAAATGAACCCCAAAGTCACTTCACATGCTAAAATGAATTCCTAAAACCTGAAAATTTACCCGGAACAGAACAGAAAATAAAACTCTACTTCAAAAATAAATTTTTTCAACAAAAATGTTAAGTGGCAAATTGTTTTTATGTAAATCATTTTCTCTTTTGAGCATATTGTTCTAGACAGGGATCTCCATTACACAAAAGCTACTTATTACATTACAGAGTAGTAATTACACATCAGAATGTACCAACACTGAGTTCAAGTTCACACACGGAAATCGTCACAACAGTTGAAACTGTCTCCCACAAAGTGGGAGTTTGTTGAATGAGTAAACACATGTTTTGGTTCAACTTCTTGGGCACTGATGCACTGATGCTATCATTCCCAATCCAATCTAGTCTTATTTCTCTGTATCTGAACCTGGATTTGATTCTTTTTTTTTTTTTTTTTTAAGCTTATGTGGAAAAAACTTAATCTAAAAGGGATGAAAAATCCTGTAGCTAATGGACTGATGTACAAGAATTATTTAGCAGATGCTGGGTCCTGAGCCCTGTGTTCTCATCAGCAGAAGGCAAATGCTGTGATGACCCTGTTTGATTAGAGAAACTGTGCCCTATGTTTCTACGCATAAATCATGGATGCCAGCCGAGGTGTCTACCACCATCAGGTGATAATAACAACATGTACATAGCAGCTACTGCACTGCAAAACTCTTCCAAGTTCTTTATGTATATTAACTCTCGTAACGATCACAGCCACCCTAGGAAATAGGTACTATTATCATCTCCATGTTACTGATGGGGGAACGAGGTGTAGAAAGGTAACTAACCTGTCCAAGGTCACAGACTGAGTGGCAGGGCTGGGCTTTGAACCCAGGCTTCTGGCTCCAGCGCCTGTGCTAAAGTCACCTCTACATTAGACTGCCAGAGCGTGTGGCCAGCTGCCAAGTGATTCAATTCCAAGTTGGATTCATTCCTGGATATAGATGTAACCTGGAACCATAAACATACCATCACCCCCTTGCCCTTAAAGACCTTTTTCACCCTGTCCCTGCACCAGCCCAGAGACTGGGGTTCCCACCCTTTCATTGTGGCTCCCTCAAAAAGCAGTGGGTAATTTTTTAGGCGGATGCCATTGATCCTCATCCATGTCCAAGTTTCTGGACTCTGTGTCCTCGTGTGGATGGGTGTAAGGAAAATTATCCTCTGGGACAGAGACGTCCCGTTTCAGGTGGCTACAGTGCTACAATCACCAGCGGGGCTCTTTCCTGTCAGACCAATCAATTCCGCTCCCTCCCACAGCCACACCCTTTCCTTCTCCTGGGTCTATAACTGCTATTGATTACAGCAGAGCTGGGAAGCACATGCCAAAATATATCAATCAATCACCAAGATGGCAAAGAAACTTTATTAAAACCATTACACCTTCTTCTGTTTTCCTGCCCGCCCCAGCTTCCTCAGCCCAGTGGCCATTTCTTTTGGAAGGATTCCAAGAACGTTGCAGACATGATCTGATGGCTGGTGGAATTTCCTCTGTTTGGGGAAAATTTAGACCCAGAGAAGGAGCAAGAACAAGTCCCACGGTGAGAAGATGGAAACCAGGTGTGGGAGAATATATGCATGCGTCTATGTGGCATGTATATGAAAATGTGCACGTACATGTGTTTAAAGAAAAACCTAGAACTTGGTCACATTTCAGAAACATTTTGTAATTATCACTGAAATTTTTACAAATCAGTTCCTTCTGTTTGCTTAATGTCCCTCACTAAGTAATTTAATTATGAGATTTCACTTCATCTTGGGTCCATTTTAATGCAGAAAGAGGTAGATTTGCATAAGCAAATGACAGTTAGCAAAATCCATTAGCAGAGAAGCAGGAATCCAAAGAGCCACACATGTGGGTCCTGGGGCTAGGAATCAGAACCTGTGGGGAGGAAGTCCCTGCCCGCCCAGACCAAGTTCTGCTGCCCTGACCCAGACAGATGATGGGGAGGCAGGAAAGCATTCTGAGTGCTTTAGCAGATTGCTCAGACAAGAGGAAGCCTGCCGTGCGCAGGAGAGACAAAGTGCAGGAGGACTGTTGCTTGTCAATGAAAGACCAAAGACCTTTGCTTTGCAAGGAAACTGCAGGCAAGGGTTTAAAAAGAATCACGGATTTTGTGCAGCTCTTTGACAACTCTTTTTCCAGGTGAAAAGAGCACTGGACACAGAGAAGAGGGGAATTTAGTGAATCTGACATCCAGTCCTCACTCTCACGTTAACCTGGCCAGGATCCTCCTGCTAGGAATCCAAAGTAGATCAGACCTGAATGCGTGTTTCTAAACCTCCTACTACCATTACAAGTCATTGAAAAATCCATTCATTCCTCAAGCACTTACTGAATCCTTTCTATGACCCCCTTCTACATGTAATTTCCATGTAGAATTACAGAGAAGCACAAGGAGATGAGCTGAGGTCTAAGCTGAGGAACAGAAATGAGCAGTAGATAAGGCCCTGCTCTTGTGGAATGTACAATCTGATGAACTGCTAGCAACCAAATTGTTCCCCCTCCCCCAAATTTGCATGTTGAGGCCCTAATCCCAACTGTGACTGTATTTGGAAATAAGACCATTATGGAAATAATTAAGTTTAAGTGAAGTCATGAGAGTGGAGCCCTAATCTGATAGGACTAGCATATAAGAGAAAGAGACACCAGGGTGCTCTCTCTCCACACAGGCACAAAGAGCCCAGGCGAGGACAGAGCCAGAAGGTGGCTGTTTACAAGCCAGCAAGGGCATTCTCACCAGAAACCAACCCAAATGACACTTCGGCCTTGGACTTCCATCTTCTGTGCTTCAAACCCCCAGTCTGTGGTATTTTGTTGCAGTAGTTGGAGCTAACACAAGGGGGTAGAAGGGATGGACACAGTGCTATGGAGCACAGATCAGGGGTGCCTCATCCAGTCTAGGGGATGAGGGAAGGATCCCAGACATCTGACATCTGCAGGGTCAGAAGATTAGCAGGGGAAGGGTGGAGAAGAGGATGAAGGTAGGACAACAGCACATGTGAGGACGCGAAGGGTATTCTGTTGGAGGAGCTGAACGTTTCCTGTGGACAGAGCCTGAGGGTCAGAGAAAGAGCAGCAGCCATGGTGCTGAGGAGGGAAGAGGGGCCCGCAGGAGGAGGTGTCAGAAGCCAGCCTCTTCCCAAAGATCTTGCGGCACCTTTTGAAACTTTCGGATCACCCTAGTGCTTCTGTCCCAGAAATGCCAACTTGGGTCCTGCCATCACAGAGAAGTAGTCGGCTTTCTTACTGCCTTAGCCAGGGGACACTTTTTTCAGCACGTTTGCATTCATTCCTTGTGGAAAGGCTTTGCTTTATCCTCCAGACACTTCTTCCTTGCCTTTCAGGGAGTGTCTTCTTCAGACACTTGCTTTCAGTTCTGCAAAATCCCTTTGATTGTTGTTAAAAATTGTAGTGCTTATTGAATTAGCTCATGCTAGCCAGATACCAGGCACTGTTTTAAGGACTTTATGTGTATAAGCTCTTTTAATCCTTACAACATCCCTATGAAACAGTGTCTATTAGCTCCGGTTTATAGATGAGGAATGTGAGCACAGAGAGATTAAACTACTTGCTCAGAGCTACTCAGCTAAATGGAAGTCAGGATTAAAACCATGGCAATCTAGCGTGAGTGTCTACACTCTTTTTTCTTTGTTTGTTTGTTTTGATAATTTTTTATTGATAAATTTGTTGGGGTGACAATAATAAACTGGTTGGTAACAATTACATTGCTTCCAGGTGTACAATTCTACATGACATTGTCTACACATCGCATTACGTGCTCACCACCCAGAATCAGCTCACTTTCCATCACCATATATTTTATGCCCCCTCCCAACCCACCCCCCACTTTCCCACTCACCTTCCCTTTTCCCCTCAGGCAACCACTAAACTACTGACTGTGTCTATGAGTTTTTGCTTCTTTGCTACTTTAAGTTTTATATTCCACCTATAAGTAAGGTCATATGTTTCTTGGTTCTCTTAACCTCTGAGCCATATTGTCTTTGGGAAGAAAAGGAAAGGACAGAGATACTGGGGCTGTTAGGTTCCCATGGCTACTTTAAGTTTTGGGGGTCTTTCTAACTCCAATATCTATGCTTTGAACCTCTTGAGGGAATGGAGAAGCAGCAGACGGCTTTGAGAGTAACTGAGGAAGTAGACTAGCTACAACTATCATGGGGTAGTTAAAGAATAAGAAGAGGAAAACAGAGAGAAATAGGAAGTCAGGAGTGGCATCTATGCCTCTGGATAAACCATATAAACAAATCACCATCATCCTGTGCCACCTTATTCATTTATCTATTCATGTAACTTCACTTATTCAGAACCTACTATGTCTCAGGCACAGAGCTGGGAAAAGCAGAAAATGAGGAACAGGTAATTACTGAGAATGACTGTGACCTTCACCTGTCCCATTCCCTTTGCCCTCATCTAAGGAGCTCAAGGACTTTACATTCTAAGGGATGGGGTTGATATATAAATAAATACAACAAGTTTTTACAATATAATTATATATGTGTGTATCTAGCCATATATGCCCTATGTCCATAAAGCATTACAAGGAGGACAGCTTATCTCTGCCTATAGGAGTCGGGGAGGCATCACTTTGAAGAAGATGCTATTTGAATCCGTCACAAAGGATGATGGGAATATCCTAGGAGAGCAGCTAGGCTCCTTGGAGCTTCCCTGGGAAGTACATCATAGATTCCAAAATTCCTAGACAGAGTCACAGAATGAGAGATTATTCATGCTGAAAGGAGCCTAGCCTGAGAGCCATCTCTTTCCACCCACTTATCCACAGACGAGCAAACTGAGCCAGGGCAGCAGGCCTGGGGCAGGGCAAGATTTAAGAGAGGTTGCCTCTCAGAGACCTCCGGCGTGGCCTGGCCCTGAACCTGAGGCACAGCTGTACAGGGTTCCCACAGCCCATGTGGGGCGGACAGTCAACAGCCAACAGTACCCAGCAAGACTGCCTGCGCTTCCACCCAGTTTCTGGGCTTCCTGACTCATGGGTTGTGAAGAGCAAGGGAGAAGGAAAAGAATGTAGAGAAGAGTCAAGAAAGGCACCAGGGTTTTGGGTTTGAGTCACTGAAGAGGCAGCTCTAAATCTCCACTCTGCCTCCCTCAAGCCCTCTCTGGGTTCCCTGCTTCCCTGTCCCCAAGTCTTATGCTAGAAGTAAGGGTCTCCTCCTCACAGTGTCCTTCCCTCTCCTCTCTCTGTTACCTGCTCTCCCACCTCCACATCTTCCCAACATTTTTTACAGCTGCGTTCTCTTTTCGGCGCCTGCAGTAAGAACCCTGCCATCTGTCACAAAGGTCCAAGGGCTGCAGTTCAATAATATACCAGAAGGGGGCAGGCTTGCTGCGAGTCTCGATCTTGTCCCCAACCTCCCAGCCCCCACCCCTCAGTCACAACTCCTTAGAGATGCAAATTGAGAAGCAGCCTTCCTAACCCGAGAGGGCTGCTAATTCTCTAACGAGTATGCAGATTTCCATCCTGCCTTTGCCTGGGTTTATTTGTTTTACTTTGCAATAAATTTAATACAGACTCCCTGAAGCAGAGAGGCAGATGGACTATAAACTGTGCATTTTGAGAAGCCTTAGTTACTAGGTTAGTGTGGGTTTTGATCCCTGCTTAAGTTATATCTATGAAATTTGACATGGACTTGGGTCTGGGGTTTGCTGCCTCCTCGTGCTCTGGAGCTGCTTCTAGGGAATTTACAAGGGTTGATTTGATTATTGGGACTTTAATTTCTCACAAAGGCTAACAGGGAAGCTAGGGGAAGAAATCCTGGCTATAACAGGAAGATGGGAAAGCAAGAGACATGGGTCACTATCTGCCCAAGAGTAGGCGCATCAGCATTTTCCCATGCTCCCTGCAGGGGCCCAAGTCACACACAGAGGGGACCTTGTGCAGAAGCCTGTGCTGACCCCTAAGGAGTCATGTAGTGCAAAGTGCCCCCAAGAAGCTCAGAGTCCAAAAAAAGGAAAGAAAAATCAGACGCACATATGGAGCAGACATAACTAAAACATCTATAAAAAGACGTTAACAAGAGTGGTACAAATTAGCATTGTACAGCAATGTAAATCGGGCAGGAGGGGACGGGGCAGGAGGGGGGACATTAACTCACCCCTTCTATTAACACCTTGCCTTGAGCCACAGTGTGCAGCCTTCTCCCCTTCCCAACCCCCTTTCACAGACCACTAAAGACAAGCTGTAATAAACTAGGAGTATGACAAGCTGGGTTCTTGTCCCAGCTCCACCAGTTGCTTCTTTGTTCAAATAGTGAATAATATGTTTAATTTCTTTGAACTTCAGTTTCCCTCTCTGTAAAATCAGAGTCTCGTGATTATCCTGAGGACCAAGTGAGATAAATTGGGTAAGAATGCTTGTCCACTACAAAGGACTGGACCATAAAAATTATGAAATGCACAGATGCCTTTCTACATTGTGAAATGACCACTGATGAAGGAAAATATGAAGGGAATTCTGAAAACCCATAAGTGAGACCCATGGAATGAGCTGGGCCCCGCAATGCAGGCGTCGTAGAGTCCAGCTCTCTAACTTGGTCCCTCTGTTCACCTGTATGCAAAACCTTCCTGTGAGCAGAGGAGGGCTGGCTGGGCCACCTGGGACGGTCCCACCACAGTGGATCCCAGGCCCTGTTCTACAAAACTCTGAGGGCCCAGACCACTCGGGTTGAGATGTGCCCGCAGACTCCTCTTCCTCCAAGAAAAATCCCAGGGTCTGGGTAGGGCAGGTGACAGAGAGGGAAGGGCCTTGACCTCCCTTCTTTGCATTTCTACATCCTTTAGCCAAAGACTGGTGTAGGGAAGGGAACTTGAGGGGGGACTGAAAGGAATGTGCGTGAAGAGCTAAGGCAGAGGAAAGCTAGGAGTCACTGAAGCAAAGGAGAAAAGAGAAGGCAGAGGGTAGATAGGGAGTCTATGACATGGTGAGGTTTGTCCCTTGCACATATGGAGAATCGCCAGAGAGGGGGAAAGCGAAAGGGGAGCCAAGAGGACAGAAGAAGGAAACAGCCAAGCTTCCCATGGAGGAGGGCGAGGGCGGGGGCCGGGGCGGCAAAGATGGGATTAACTGGAAATGGGGGGCTTGGTCACCATGGAGAAGAAACTGGATGCTCTGGCAGCAGTTTGTCTGTTAGGGGAGAGAGCGGATCACAGAAGCTTCGGTGTGTCTATGCACACAGCCTAATTGGAAATAACATTGACTGCAGCTCAAAGCAGGGGGTGGAGGGGGAAGGGGGTGAGAACAACTGATTAAATTCTCTCCAAAACAGCAACAGCATCCACCCCTTTAGTGTTCCATCCTACCCGTTCCTCCCAGCCCCAATCAATCACTAAATCAAAACTATTAGTTGTCAAGATTTTGTTGAATTAAATTTGGTGACCCCACCCCACCCCCAACACACACACACACACACACACACACACACACACACACACACCCCAATGACCTGTGTCTGTAAGGAAAAGGAAACCCTGAATTCTGCAGCAGGGACAGAGGAGGGACAATTTTGAGGCCAGAGAAGGAAGGGAAGGAACGCAGAAGCAAAGACATCTAGTTAGATCCCCGTTCTTCACAGAGCCTTCTGAGGAAATCCAGCAGATCCAGGCCATGAGGCCAAGAGGAAGAACACACAAGCCCTCCGGAACTGTGGCGGGGGCAGGACCACCCTGACGCCTACCATCAGGTCTCGGTCTGACCCTGCACCTCAGAAGAGCCCACACTGGCTCTCCTCCAGGCCCACGTTGCTACAGGCAAGGAGCAGGAGCCTTGCTCCCCACTCTGGGTCACATTCCGGGTACCCAGGCCTGCCAAGGGAGGGCTGTTTGGGTGGGGGCAGGGGTGTCAAGCATGTGGGGGGTATGCCCTCGCACAGAGGGTGTGGACAGATCTTGGGACTGGGGCCAAGGGACACAAGGTTCCTTGCAGTGCAGAACAGTGACGGGAATTGGGAGGGGGAGCTGGGCCAGGACCTTCACTGGCTCTCGCCTTGGCCCTGGGATGCCAGCCGCTGCCCGAGCAGAAGAGAGCTTGGCTTCACAGCTGGAGGCGAGGAGACTGAAAACAGTTAGGAATCCAAGACTGATGAAGGTTAGAAGCTAAAGGGACAGGGAGCAAGAGGAGGGATGATCAGAGCAGAGACGAAGAGCTGCAAGTGTACCTCCTGTAATGTTTGATTCACACTCACACTAAAAATCATTCACTGTTTATCTGAAGTTCATATTTGACTGGTTGTCCTATATTTTATCTGGCAACCTCCCCCCCACCCCCCACCCCCACCCCGGGGAACCAGAGGGGTTGGATAACCACAAGGTTGTCTGTAGTTAGATGAGGACAAGGGATTTGCATAGACCTAAGAGGTCAAAATCCTTCTAGAGCTAAACATGCCAGAGGGCCTTAGCTACACAGGGTTACATTGGTATCTTCCAGCTATGGATGGGGTTGTAAAAAGCAAGGTCATTTTTTAAAGGCCCTGGCCTATGCCAAGAGTATGGTCAAAGCCTCTTATCTCTACCAACGCTTGGATTGCAAGCAGATACACACGAGTCCTGCAGGAAGAAAACATCTCTTTTTGTACCCGATTGGAATGAATCCCAGAGGCTAACTTGTTGTAAACTGATAAGAAAGAAGTTCCCCCACTGGGAGAACATTTTGCCTCTGTCCTTCATGTCGAGAAAAGGGATGTTATCAGAAAAGACAGAGTGTAACTAATACTTTTCTCAAAAGTTTACACAACTCTACATTATTTTTCTTTCTCCTACTACAATTGATACTCTTTAAAGTTCTTTTTGGAATTTAACCTCTCTGATGCCACATTCCAGGAAGAAAGTAAATAAAGAGATACATAAATCAATAATAATCCTATGTTAATTTCAAACTCAGTTATGAACCCAGGAGCAAAAAAAAAGGAATCAGTGATTTCCAAATGGAAAAAGAAAGACTCCTCTCTTTCTCACCTTCTCTCAAAACAATAAATCTAAAAAAAAAACTTATTGAAAGATCTGAAAAGTACAGAAGGGTTAAGGGTGAATATATTGAAAAGAAAAAAATAATAAATAGGTGTTGTTTTTTTTTTACCCTTCTTCCCCTTCATTCTGGAAATTTCTTGACCACCCCTCATACTTTCAACAAACAAAAAAGTTTTACAGAAATTTAAATCCAGAAGGATGGTGGGGCCCACAGCCCCGGAGAAACTATGTGAAAAAGAACCCATGACTGAGCATCAGGGCTCTAGGTTCTTCCACAGCAAAGATTTAGTTTTGGGAAAACAACATTATGCTTCAAATTTCACTAATACTGTTAATTTTTTTAATTAATTAATTAATTAATTAAAAAAAATTTTTTTTTTACAGGGAGAGAGAGAGAGACAGAGACAGAGACAGAGAGAACTGAACTGGGGGAACTCCCCAGTTCAGCACATGGTTCCCCATGGGCCGGGGCAGGGATTCGATCCTTGGTCCCCAGCACTGCAAAGTAAGCACTTAACCCACTGAACCATCCCGGCTTCCCCAATTTTTAAAAATTTTATCTTAGAATTTTGTTAGCATTTAAATAATTCTTAGTTGTAAAAAAGCTACAAATGTTGGGAAGCCATTCCTACTTTTTGTGTGCACATTTTGTTACACTGTAAAACATTCACATCCATGTTAGATGTCTGAGAGAATATTTTTCCTCTTTGAATAAGGATCTGTACGTTCATCTGAGTAACAATGGTAGAGAACTTTGGCTTGAGAAAGTCATATTGGAGCCTGATTCTAACATAATTCGCTGGACAAGTCTAACTCAGTTTCAGCTCTAAATAGGAGTTACACATGTGCTGTTTTGCTTTCTCAGGGGTGCCATGAGGCTCCAATGAGATAATGAGTTGGAATAACAATTGTTTTTAAAGTGTTACTCAAAGCATTTTTCTGTAGGATCATAATAAAGGGTAAGCAGTCTAATTTTAGATGGGTAGTTCTTGGATTTATCTGCTTGAACTCAATGAGATTAAAAGAGTTGCCAGTTCTGCTACTGTTAACCCAAGAAGACTCCCTGGGAGAGAAGGGGTTGGAAGAGGCACATGCCTGGAACCTGGGGCACCTTGCAGGGTCGCCCGTCCACACAGGCTCCAGGATGGTGCTGACAGGCCCTGCTACTCTAGTCATTCCCAGCTCTGCTTTCTTTGTGCTTTTGACTTCCAGGATCCCCTTTAGGTCAGTCTGGGAAATGAGACAGAAACAGTATTACATAAGTGAGCCTGGAGAAGACAGTTGTCAGTTTTTCCTGCTCTGGCCCTCACCCAACTTTCCCATCAGCAATATTGCAGTCAAGGTTGGACCCACCTAATGAAGCCCAGGCAGGTCAGTTCAATGGGAAATTTCAGGCACTGAGCTCTCTGAAGGAAACAGAAGAGAGGACTGGGGTGCACGTTGGTGCCAACTAAGTTTTACATTTTCTTGGGAAACAGCACACAAATATAAGTTAGTGGCATCTTAGTAGGGAATTTAGACACTTAGTTTCCTGACTACCTCATTTTCAGAGTCATTATTTGACAGCAAAGGTAAGAAGCTGCTCAAATATTGCATTTTTTAAGTATTTTATCCCCAACATATAAATTATCAATTGTCTTACCAATAGAGAATAAAACACATTTTTTATAAGTAAAAACACACTTAAAATTCAATGTATAATAGGATATTATTTACAATAGCAACAAAAATTCTTAAGTACTGTACCTGAGAAATAGTCCAAAAATAACATATAAAACTTTGAGAAAAATTTTAAACCTTATTAAAGAACATAAAAGAAGACCTGAATAAATGGAGAAATCAATCAGACTAATGGAAAGGATGACTTAACTCTATGCTATGTCAATTCTCCCTAAATTACCTTGTAAGTTTAATTCATTCCAATCAAAATCCCAGTCGATCTGACTGGGGAAAGGGGGCAGAAGAACACCTGACAAACATTCTAAAATTTATTAGGAACAATCAAGGTCCAACAAGGCTAAATTTAAAAAAAAAAAATCAAAAAGAAGGAGCACACCATGCCAGACAATAAGAAATATCGCAAAGCCAGACTTATTAAAAGAGCATGGAGTTTTGTCATAGTGAGTCCAGAAGCAGGGTGATATGCACATGAAATTTGGTATATGATAACCTGGAATTAGAAATCAAAGGGTGAAACAGAAGTTATTTCATAAATGGTGAAATAAATTTGAATCCCTATCTCATTACTGAATAAGAAAATAAACTCTATATGGATTTAATACGTAAAGGTAAGATGTAAAATTATAAACTAATGGAAGAAAATATGATAATATATTGTGACCTTGAGGTGAGGAAAGACTTTTTAAACAAGATCCGAAAACAACACATTAAGCAGAACAATGGATTGATTTTACATCAATAGTAAAGCTTTCTGTTCAGTGAAGTACCAGAGTTAACTGATGAGGGTTATGCCTGGAATAAGATATTTGCATTAACAAATGTTCAGAGAATCCCAACAAATTAGTAAAAAAGACAAAAAAGAGGAAGTAATAGAAAATGAGCAAAGTATGTAAATAGGTAGTTCATAGATGGGGAAATTCTAATGGCTAACATGTCTAGGAAGTGATGCTTACTTTCACAAATAATATGAAAAATACAAAAGAAAAATACCACCTTACATCTAATAAATTAGCAAAAATTAGAAAGTCTGATAACACTAAGTGCTGACAAAGATGTGGAGAAACAAGAAAGCTGATGAATGTGAAAATGGATGCAGCTATTTGAGTAAGCCTTTGGTAAGCTTACTGATAGGAAGAATGTATAGAGCCCATGCCCCAGCACTGCCACTCTGTGGGTATACACACCTGGCAGAAATTCTCACGTGGAAGCACACAATGTCCACCACCTTGCTGACCATGGTAGCGAAGTACCTGGGTGTCCATCAGCAAGGGAACAGAAGGGTAAATTGTGGTAACTATAAGTGATGAAACCCCACACAGTGGTAAGAAGGAATGGAATAGATCCATTTAAAGCAACATGGACAGGTAGGTCTCCAAAACAGAGCTGGAATAAGGGAGTAGGCGATAGACTCACATATATTAAGTTGACAGAGGGTGGACTAGAAGGGCACACACTATAGTGGGTACCAGGGTACTACACCCATTCCCTTCTTCAGGGCTAATGCACCCACCCCCACATGTGGGGATATTAGTGCTGGGGCTCAAGGCTGCATCCTCAGGGGAATGCCTCACTTAAGGCTATGCCCCTTCTAGGGGGATTGGTCAATGGCTGGCTGGCACAGAGATATAAAAGGCCTCTTGCTTCCATTTGGGAAAACTGTAAAGCAAGCTTGTCCAACTTGCGGCCCAAGACGGCTTTGAATGTGGCCCAACACAAATTAATAAACTTTCTTAAAACATTATGAGGTATTTTTGTGACTTTTTTTTTTTTTTTTAGCTCATCAGCTATTGTTAGTGTTAGTATATTTCATGTGTGGCCCAAGGCAATTTTTCTTCCTCCAGTGTGGTCCAGGGAAGCCAAAAGGTTGGACACCCCCTGCACTAAAGGGTCACACAAGGTCCGGAGCTTCCGTGGGTTCAGCCCAGTTCTCAGCTACAACCACAGTGGGGATCAGCTTCAGCTTCAGTTTCATGCTTCCGTCCTCACTTCCTTCCACATGTATCTCCCAAGAGCACCTTGAATGAACCTGCATGTTGCTCCTCATCTCAGAACTTGTTCCCAGACAGTTCTATCTAAGAAATACATTCAATATTCAATAGTGAGAGTCTTTAATGTGGAAAAGGGAACAGAATTGGTCCCTGGGGAACAGACGGGGGAAATGATTTAATAAATCAACATGTGGTCTCAATGGACAAGTGATAATAACATACCATGAAATGAAGAGTGATCAATTCAGTTACATGTACCCAAAGTCCAAAATGACAGCAAACAAAAAAATAATGGAAAGCATCTGCCTGTGAATAGTACACAAGCTGTCCTCTCCCTTGTTTTTGCTTGTTTGTTTGTTTGTTTTCTGTAACTGAACACCAGTTAATCTTCTGCCTGTGGGCCAGTGGTGAGTAAGAAATAAACTCATAAAAAGCAAGGGAGGTAAAAGGGCAAGGACTTAAATTTCCTTACCCTTATAATCAGGGGCACCCTTAAGAATCAGAAAGCCAGGCCTAACCTTGCTGCAAGGAGCTGTGAGAGGTAGTTACATCTTGCCAAGCAAGGGAAGGTGGAAATAAAAGTGTGTGCTTGCGTGTGCTAAAGCTTTGCCAGAGATGCAGCTCCTCTTCTCTCCACTCACTCCAGCACCAGATGGAGCAAGAGGTCTTTATGGCACTTGTGGGGAGGGAGTTGCTTACATCTGGGGGAGCAGCTTTGTCTTCCTCTGAGCCAGATGCCACACTGACTTGGGCATCTTGCTCTGCCTTCTAATCCCTTTCCTGCCTGCATCTCCCCTCCTCTGACTCTCTTGATTGATATTTTTCTGTAACAGAAACTTGTTCACTTCCCTGGCCCCTGAACCAGCCACGGCCTCTCCATATCCCTGCCCGCATCTCCAGAGTCCTTTGCCCTTTTCTGTCTACATGGGTCTCTGGGTTAGTGTCAAACCCAGACACTGAAGCAGATTTGGCTCAGGAGAGAGCTGATGCAACAGTGCTTGTCTGTGCCTGGGGAAGAGGCTGACTCGGCAGCTGACCAGAGGCTGAAGTACCTCAGGTTCTGTCTCTCCCCCTTCATTCAAACATAGAGGACTATGTTTGAAGGAGCAAACGTGAACTATAATGTGCATTCACCAAACCACCCTTGTAATAAAATATATTGAGCTCCTGCTACCTAGCATGTAAATATGATTGGAAGGCAGGGGTTTCCAAAATGAGTAAGATGGAATCCTTGGTCTCTAGGAACTTACAGCCTAGTAAAAAGGTAAGACTTGAACACAAATATCTACGATGGAAAGTGTAACATGGTAATGGCAATAAGTTACCCCGAAATGCTGTGGGTGTTCAGAGTAGGAGGAAGAATCAAAGGTTTCCTGGGCCATATAAACTTTGAGATGGATTACAACTGATGGATAGAATTTGTTAATATACTTTAAAAATTAATTTTAACATATGTGGAAAGTACACTGAATAACATTCTAATAAGATGATCAACAACTCTGCTGCTTTAAAACAAACTGTATGATATAAGAAATCAATATTCCCCTTCCACCCACTCCATTCCATCCCCCCAAACTAACTACATTAAGAGTTTGGTGTGTATCAGCCCTAATCTTTGAATCCAAATGATTTCAACAGAAAGAGAAGAATGGTATCACTGGTAAAGAACAGAACGTCAGAAGAGAAAAGCCACGTTGTGTGCCTAGAGTATGTGGCAAAAGTAGAAGATGAGAGATGACATCATAAGAGGAAGAAGTCATGTCTCTGAAGGTCCTAATACAGGAGTTTGGGATTTTGGACATTATTCAATAGGTAATGTCAGAGAACAAATGGTAGAAGGAATTGGGAGTGTTTAAAAAAAAAAAAAAAAAGACAGAGAGAGAGATAAGATCTAGGGGGCACATGGTAGCACTACTTCAATTATATAAACTGCTATCATGTGGAAGAGAGATTAGGCTCTTAATTTGAGGATCTACAGGTCAGAATTTGTGTTAATAACTGACATTTCAGGAGTGGCACGCCAGTTCTGTGTAGGAAAAGACTTTTAACAAGCAGACCTGTGCATGATGGGACAGATGATCTCATGAGGAAGTAGGCTCCTTTTCAATGGAGTTGCTCAGGCAGAAACCTACTGACCAACCACTGCAGGCAGAAGAATTGAGCATCCAGCAGGGAGCTGATCTGAAGAACCTGTGTAAAGTCTTTTCTAACATTAAGACTGTACAGTAAAATTGGGAAGCACTGAAGGAATTTTAACCAAGGAGTTACACAATTAGAGCTGTGTTTTAGAAAGGTTAACCTCGCAGAAATGTATAGATTGGGTCGAAGTAGAAACAACCTTAGCTCAATGCTATGTTTTGTCCTAGCTGCTCTTGTTAGCATTCAATATGCCTCCTCCAAGCCATCTGTTTTCCTTGTACACTCACTCCCAGAAAGTCTTTCTTGGTTACCTATTGACCTATGAGAAAGACAGGACCAAGATTGGAGATTGGTTTTATTTCTATTTTAACCCTTGACATATGAATTAAATAAAATTCTATGTGAGCAAAATATATTATTTATTTTTCAACTTAACATTTGTGAGTGCAATATCCAGTATTGGATTCACATAATTTGTAAACTTTGATTCCAAATCTGGCACATTGATTGCATGTATCCCAGCAGTCCTTTGAATCTCATCAGTGACTCATCAAGGGAGACATCTTCATCTGGAGTGAATAATTGTTCAAATTATTATTCAAAGAGTTGACTGTACTTACACTTTTCTTATTCTGTCTTCTTTACATACAGTTTCATTATCCGCAAGTGAAGAAAGTGTGATGTAGCCAAGAAACATTTATGAGGCATAGTTTTTGAAAATATCAGTATCTCTAATATCACTCTTATGACCATACCTACTTTAGATTTTTGTACTTGAGACATCATGATATATAATGAAAGGTATGCTTTAATGTCATCACTTGTTACTAGAAACAACTCCTCATCCTTTTTCAAGTTCTGGTCCTTTATCTTTTGACTTGTGTTATCTATTTGCTTCTATGGTTACCATTTCAAAAAAATTATCACTTAGCACTTGTTTCAAAACACAAAGAGTCATAAGATTTGCTCCTAGTCTTTGCAAAACTAAAGCATTTATATCAGCAATTTGGACAAATGGTTTTATATTTGGCACATTTTCTTTTTCTTCTCAATTCCATTCCTCATCTCTTGAATCCCAATCATTTGCTGTTTGGTGTAGATATAGGCCTTGCACATTCACAAACATTAAGGTGGATAAGGCTACCTTCATTTGAATGTGAATCTTCTGTTGAATACTCAGTCATACAAATTTGTTGAATATCAGTGTTGAATATCAGTCTCTCTGTTTTCACTTAAATACCCCATTTAGCTTTCAGTGTCACTTTTGTACAAATTCGAAACCGAGATTTTTTTTTACAATTTATTTTATTGTTTTGAGAGAAGGTGTGAGAGAGAGAGAGAGAGAAGAGAGGAGGGTCCAGAGCAGTCTCCATAGTTGTACATCATTAGTTGTGACATGGTTTCTCATTCCACACAGGTGGATGTGGGGCCGTGTGGGGTGGGAACTGAACCCTGGACCTCACGATTACAAGGCAAGTGCTCAACCACTGAGCTATTCAGGCATCTCCAAAACAGACATCTTAAAGGGATTATTTCTACAGTTCACACTTTAACTCTGAACATATATAATTATTTCTTGACAATATTTACATTATAACTGCACTCAAAGCAAGTTAATTCTGCATGCATCTCAGAGACGTCAATGTTTACAATGGCTTAAGAAACATATGACAGATCTGAGATGCCTTTGTATGTCAAGGGGTTAATTACTAAGTTATTTAGTTTTTTTCCCCCTTGATCTTGATTGTGGTTCTTGCTCAAGTGCTTAACTGATAGAGTATACACTTCAAATAACTTTTTATATTTTCCCAACAATTCACATATGATGCTTCCCATCACTCTATAGCTAGGATAAAATCATCAAGGTTTTAAACACTAGGAACTTCAGTTGACCCTCACTGCATAACAAATGCTTAGAATTTTGAGATTAGAGCATGATAGGGGGTCACACATCTCGTCTAGGGCATGCGGTTCCAATTTATTTGATCTTATATCCCTTACCATTAGAAAAGCCTGGCTTTTTATAGCTATTGTGCTAATAGTACATGCTATTGTGCTCTCCAAACCAGCTGAAATTCAGATTTTCATCATAGTTCTCTGGTGAGTCTGTCACAGCCCTTTAAAATAGTCACCATCCCAACCTTCTCATGCTGAGGTAAGAGGATCTGGGATAGAGAATAAAATTAATGTTCTAACATGAGAAAACTGATGTCAAGGGGGAGAAGGGGCTTCATCAGGGTCATGTGCCTGAGAGAAAGGCCAAAGGAGCCCAGATGCTTTGGTCCCCAAAACCCCGTACCTCCTACTGTTATACACAGAGAGGGGTCAACCTTTCCTGAGGCTCTGTGTTGGTCTTTTGGCCACTGCTAGGTGTCATTCTCTGACGTCATTTCCTTTCTCTAATCTACTTCCTCCAGGATCTCCAGTGATGAATTTAGTGTTAGGTACGTGGTTTAGTTTGCCTTTGATTCTAACTCCCTGTTATCAGCATTGCCCAGGTCCCTCTCTTAACCAGCAGGCCTGCTTTCCTCAGCATCTAGGGTGGGCTGATTTCTGACAAGGAGATGGCTGTGCATGTCTGAAGCTGCTTACACCTTGACTTCCTGTCAGGATGACCAAAACTGATTTCTATCAGAAGCTGAAGAAAAATGATCCATCCAGGTTCCTGTGGGATAGAAGACAGAGTCCCCAGGGTGCTACTGCATGCCCTGTAAATTATGTGGACTTTGAAACAAGTGAGAGAGAGAGAGAGAATGTCTGCTGCTCTTCGTTCCTCCTCTGAGTGCCATAAGGAGAAGAAAGCAATGTAGATGTGTGTGGGACCCAGCCCTCCAATGACCTGGAGCAGGGGTGTCGTGTGCCAGGTCAGCCTCTCATAGAGTTATCCTGCTGGACTTCTTGGAACACTTCTGATGCAATCAGGACCCTAGAACAATGAATGCATATGGTAGGTGCCCAATAAATATCTGTTGAACAGATGAACAAAGAAGTATTAATGTCCTAAAATATCTCTTCAGTATTTAAATTACCCTCGCTCTGAGTAGGCGAGGCTAAAAGAGACAGAAAAGAAATTAAAATAAGTTTGGCACTGAGACAGAGTAAAGCTGTGTCTAAACATGAAACAGAAATCGTGTCCTCTCTGAGCGCCCCAGATTCTCCAAGTGCAGCGATTTAGAAGATAACATTGGCAGACAAGAAAATGGGAAAATTATTTCCAAGATCTCCCAGACCAGTGAAAGTGTTTCATCGCCATGATCCATGGAACATCTAGGCCTATTTCTGACCAAAAGAAAGAGATAAAAATTCCTCCTCAGGAAACCCACATTTTTGGAGAGCTGAAGAACTTGCTGTTTCACAGCACTAGCTAAACAACGCTAGCTTGATTACCAAATATTAGAATTAGGAGAAACAAGCGTTGATGCAAGTAAAGGAATATTCTGCTGCTGATTTAAAGACAAGTGAATCGCTAAATATTTTTATTAGCAGCAAATTTGCTGCTTGCTGGAACTAATTTCACGCCCTGTAGATATGGTGCTTAAGTTGGAAATGGCGTTAAATTGCTCTCTCCTTGAGGCGGGTAAGGCTTCTGGTGGCAACAACCACTAGATGGCGCGGACAAGGTAGCTCTTCTGAGATACGCAGCTTTGGAATCTATCATGGGGAAATCCAGAGGAAGTTCCGCCATACATTTCCTCTCCTGCTTCCAAAGAAAGGCTTATCTTTCAAATATCCAAACCTTTTAAAAAGTTGATTAGAAAGGGCCATTCCTCCTAAGGTTCTTGACTTCCCCGGTTCAATCTTTTCTCTAAATTCATATTACACTTTTAGTTAATATATCCAATTTGTCTATCAATTGTAACTCATATTGTTTCTGGTGTGTTAGATCTATCAGCTACACCATCTACCTCCTAGAAAAGAAAGATTACATTTTATCTCCAGAATTGGAACTAAAGTGAGCAAACACATACAACTTGCAGGTCAGGGAGCTACAATAGAACTGAGGCAAAAAATGGCAGCACAAAAGACAAGACCAGATTAGATGGAGACTGAAGAAAGAGTGCACAGAAAATTGAGGGAAGTGAAAGCGGGTAAGCAATCCACAGGGGAGGCTAAGTTAGCTGGGAGGGTGAGAACTGCTGTGGCTTAGAACTTGGAGCCAGAGGACCTTGTCACCAGTAAAGGTCAGAGCAAACTGTGGGCAAACAAATGGACCAACTGAAGGCAGAACAACTTCCAAAGGAAAAAAAGGCAAGAGGCCAAAAGGTTAAAGCAACAGTCAGGAAATACATAGAAGCTGAATAAATAGGAGCAGAACATACACACACGGACTGAGGTGCTTATTAAACTGATGCTTCATGGTCAGTTAACACTAGAACCAACAGGGGTTCACTAAGAATAAGTTTATCAAATTGAACTAACTTTCCTATACAATAGTTATGAAGCTGATAGATTCGATCATGTTACTTATCCTCTTGCATGACTTGGCTAAACTCTTCACCTACAGGATAAAGGTTGAATTCCTCAACATGGCATTGAAGACCCTTTTTTGCTGTTCCAGAACATTCCAAAGACTTTCACTACTCCATGGTTGGCTTACCCCATTTTTTCACTCTAATATCTTCCCATCTCTGTTCTCCACTTATCTCACCAAAATCTTGCACATCTTTCAAGGCACTGTTACAATGTCCCTTTTTATGTGAAGCCCCCAGTTCTCCTTTTCCCCATGAAGAAGTAATATCCCCTTGCTCTATGTTCTCTGTATACTTTGTTTCTACTGCTAATGTACAGTATCATATAACATATACTATATATCACCTATTATGTTTTATATACTATTACAGGTAATTGCCGTTAATACAAATTGGAAGTGATGCATATTTAATTACACACATATTAGTTTGGAGCTGGTATAATGTCTGTCACCTCTGCTAAATTGCAAGCTCTTTAAGACAAGAATAATATCTTGATTATTTTTGTGTCCTTGGCACCTAATACAGAGCCTAGCAGATAGAAGGTCAACAATAAACATTTATTGATTCGAATGGGGGAAAATGCCAAACAATGTATCTTCAAAGTTACTATTATGAATAATGTTGTAAAATGGGCCATTAGGCAAATCTGAAGCTGTCTGAACACATATCCTGCCTGAAAGGAGGTCTCCAGTGCTACCAAGCACTTTCCTAGACAACAAATTTCTTAGTGACTTGGATTAAAACATACCATAAATGATTATCAAATGTGAAAGGAGACCCACTAATGTCACAGAAATGAGAATCAAGACTTTAAAAATGAATCTAATAGGCTGGAATTGAGTAGTCTGGAAAACTAACAAGGTAAAGTTTTTAAAAATGTAGAGTTCTATATTTAGACTTCAAAAATAAATTGCACATACTGAGTATAGTGGAGATTTTACTTGGCAGTAATTAATGTGCAGAAGAGCTAGAAGCTTCAGTTAATCAAAAACGTTAAAAGCAAATGTTAGGATCTGACCAGTAACAAACTAAGGAGACCTGAGTTCTGATGGACATAGAGTGTCCAGCTCAAAAGAAGCAGTCATAGCATCACTGTACTCCATGCCTTTTGAGCTTATCTAAACTGTTATGGGCAATTCTAGTGCCAGATTCTAAAAGATGCTTTAATAAACCACAGATCATCCAGGTAGCTATGACAAGGATGGTAAGGAGTCTAGAAACAACAAAATAAAAAATGAGTCAACACTGTGCTTGCTTAACTTGGAAAATTGAAAACTAAAGAGAAGTTTCATTGTATCTTCCAAAAAAAAAAACTTTTTTAACTTTTACTTATTTATTTTTTATTTTATTTTATTGTTTTTGACAGAGAGATAGATAGATAGATATAGAGACAGAGAGAGAACTGAACTGGGGGAGCTCCCCAGTTCAGCATATGGGTCCGCACGGGCCAGGGCCGGGATTTGATCCTCAGTCCCCGGCGCTGCAAAGTGAGCGCTTAACCCACTGAGCCATCCCAGCTTCCCCCCAAAAAATTTTTAAATGGACTTTTATGTGTTGCTACAAATGGCAAAAGCTAGACCCAGTGCGTAGGAATTATGAAGAGGCAGAGTTTGGCGCAAAATAAGAAAGAGCTTCGTAAGATTTACAGCCATTCAACAATAAATTGGGCAGCTTTGGGAGAATGAGAGCTCCCCAACCCTGAACATATTCAAGCAGAGGCCAGTTAACTAGATAAATACCTATAAGCTTTATTTTTTACATGCAAAATATAAATACCTCCCCTTGTTAAATCTCTCAGGGGATCATCAGAATTTGCAAGATACTGTCTAAATTCCTTACCGTGTCATGAAAGCCCTTCATGACAGGAGCCCAGGGGCCCCCTTGCTTCATCTTCTGCCCTTACCTGCCTCCCACGCCCTCAGCCCCAGCACACTGTACACCACAGACACTATGAACACCTCCCCATCACCTATTCTGCTATTTTCTCTCAGACCTCTAGAAGTTTGCATGTGCTGTTCCTTGCGCCTGGAACCCCTTTCCTCTTACTCTCTGTGGCTAATTTCCAATCATTCATAAAGATCCTGTTCACTGTCACCTTGGAAACCTTCCCTACCACCTCTATTTCTCCCGTGTATTTAGGAAGCACCCCAGATTGGTCTGTGATGGAGCCATTACCACACAGGTGTTCTCTTTGTTTGTCTCAAACAGTACAGTGTAAACAGTATGAAGAAAGGGACCCATTTCTTGACCACTGCTTCATGGATGGTAGATACTCAGTTTTTGCAGTGAGTTGCCTCAGCCCTTTTTGCTTAGGTCAAAGCATGACAAAGGGGTCAGACCAAATCTGGTTACTATATGGGCAATCGTCTCCAGGAACAGAGGGTTTGGGAAAATGGCCATCCTTCTCAACTATGAAACAGTGAAGAATTACAACTGTGCTTCCTTTCTTGTTAAGGAATCTATTAGCAGCTTCAGTCTCCCTGTCATTTCTCAGCCCTCTGCCTTTTGCCAATCTCTCCTTCTTTCTCCTTGTTCCCTACTTACATGATCTCTGACTTCCCTAACTAGGGGAATATGTAGGCAAAGCGATCAAAGAGGCAATTCTATTTATCATCTTTTATGTTAAATTAACTAAAACCACCTCTACTGCCCTCATACATTAGCATTTTCTATTGAGGATAGTTTGGGTGGTACTACACAAGTTAGCAAGACAAGTTGTGGGGCAGAAACTCCCAGAACTGAAATCTTCAAGGCTTCTTTCCCTCCTTGTGGACAGTGGTCCTCACCCATTACACAGATGGAATGTTTGTGAGCTGCACTCTCAAACTGGGCCATACCTAGGTATTTGTGCACTTCTGAGAGAATTATATTCCTAATCCTGAGTTAGCTCTGAGATCTCCTTCCTAGTGTTTGGTCTTTCTATCCCAGAACACAACACCAATCTATAAAAAGCCTTTCAATTTCATCATCTAAAAGCTCAAATAGGATTTGTACTGATATTTTAAAATCTTTCATTATGAGTCCGGCCATCTTCTTTCAATCAGATCTCAGTAACTGTGGCTACACTACCTAAAGCCTAAGCTGACCCCGATCTGAAATACCCTGAGAGAACAGATAAAGTGCTCATTGATGTGACACTACATGAATGAATGGAAGCATTTTCAGCTACTTCTTGGGCACAGTGAACTTGACATCTTATAAGGAAGCATGGGGCTCAGGCCTGCCATGGGCTATAGCAATGCCTCCAGACATCAGCTAATCCAGAAGCCCCATGGTTTTCTAATTCTCTCACACTCCCCACAAAGCATTGTGCGTTTCCTCCCCCACCTACCAAATGTTCCTGTGTGGGCTCCAGCTGAGTTTGCCATATATATCCTCCCAGCAGCTGCCTCTCGGGCTGCAGTCCTCGCCTCCTTCACAAGAGTTGAGGAAAACAGAACTCACGGAATCTTTCTCTTGCCAGCTGCTTCATATCAGCTCCCCAGAAAGGAGGCTGGATTGCAAACCCAGTGCTGGGCAGGGGTTCTTACTGTTTGATGCCTCATATCCTCCTAGTCTGTAAGAGAACAAAGGGACATAAAACCACCTTATCATCACCCTTGGCAAACTTCAGAAGGTGTGCAAAGAACAAAGAAATTCCTCCCACCCCACAGATGTGGGGAAATTAGCTGTCCCACTCCACATACTGGGGACGAATCACCAAAAGCTGGTTAGTGGCTTAACGTTACAAGAATCAGGCCCCTTTCTGACGACAGACTGCACTAACTGGTCTCTGGCACACTCACTCTGTTCTTGTTTTTCCAAGTCAGATTATGTCACTCTTGCAAAACTCCTCCAATAGCTCCCATGTCACTCAGCAGAAAGCTCCAGCCAGACAAGGCCCCCTGGGGGCCCCTCCCCACTCCAGTCGCACCACATCCCTTGTTCTTGGAATGCACCTGCACCTCCTCCCAGGGCTTTCACGCTTGCTTGGCCTGTGGCTCTTCACTCTCTCACTCAGGTCACTGCTAAGATGTCACCTGCTCAGAGAGAGCTTCCTTCACCACCCTGTATTAAAGAATGCCCCCTCCCCCACAGGCCCCTTCATCAGCCTTTTCTCATATTCCATGTTTCTTCCTCACAACACTGGAAACCAGCAGCTAGTTTACAGATTTACTGGATGATCGGGCTCCTTCCAGTGTAACCTGAGTTCCAGGAGAGCAGGGGCTTGTTTTGTTCATTTTTTATCCTTACTTCCCACAACAGTGTGAGACACACAGGAATACTCAACATAAATATTTATCAAGAGAATGAACAAATGATGAATGGGTGGTCGACACTCAGGTTTCCATACTAACGGGACATGATTACTTGTCCTGAGCAAATGAGGTGGCGCCCAGCCAGGAAATGAAGCCCCTTTCCTTTATCATGCTGTTCAGAAATCAGAGGGCTAAAAGTTGAACCTAAGATTCACATTTGCCAACGATTGGGTTGGCCAAAAATTCATTGCATTGTCCATGAAATAATTACCTTTCATTTACTCACAAAAAAACTGCAATGACTTTTTGGCCAACCCACTACTTTCTCATTTACCAGAACTGAAGGTTTTCAAATGATGATGTGCAGAATTCCATTCTCTCTCTGTTCACCAGGATTTTCCTATCCTCCAGCTTAAGAAACAGACCTTAGGGAAAGCCGGGATGGCTCAGCGGGCAAAGCACTCGCTTTGAAGCCCCGAGGACTGAGGATCGAATCCTGGCTCTGGCCCAGGCGGACCCACATGCTGAACTGGGGTGGGCTTCCCGAATGCGGTGAGGCCCCCAGTTCAGTTCAGAAAAAAAAAGAAACAGACCTTAGAACACCTTCCCAGCATGAAAGCCCTTTCCAGCTATCACATAAATCAATCTTCTGGCTGCTGAGTACCCTAAAACATATAATTTGGTACTTGTTAATGTTAAAGCAGAACAAGTTCTTCCTCATTGGGGCAAAATCAGCCCTTTCAGAGAACAGACAAAATCACTGGCCCCTAGTTGTATAGCCACCACGTTAAATTTTCTCTGAAGAACACTCTGATTTCTAAGAACTGGCAAATAATGTAGAAATCGAAAGTATGTTACTTATCCATTTCTGTGCCCCACCAAAGACAGAATTGATGTCCTTTCTTCAAACCAGGGAGCAGAGGCTTTCATGAGACACAGTGGTACAATAATGCTGAAGGAAGCTGCCCAGGTTTGCTTTCCATTCTATTGTCTTATTCTGTCCACTCCCTCATCTTCTATGGTCCAGGCTTAATAATTTACAGCAGAAAGACATATAATAAATAAGTGGGCAGATTGGAGTTGTCAGCTCCACACAATGGGGCTGTTTGCACGAGCACCCACTTCCCAGCTTGCTTCACCTAAAACAATCCCACTTGCTATTTTCATAAAATTAGTTCCTCTGCAGTTTCTATTAATCAGAATGTTCTTTGGAGACAATTATACTGGGATTTCATCATCATCCTAGTTCAACTGCTTTGCGCATCTGATGAATTTTTATCACCTATTGCAGTAGATAAGGTAAAAAACTTGAGTGGGCTGATGTGATGGGCAAAGAATTCTCCACTCATATAACCTGAGGTTGTGCAGACTTTAGAACCTAGATCAGCCTCCCTCACACCTGTGAGCAGCTTTCTCCCTCAAACATATCTTTTATATACCTATAATTCTGAGTCTCCTTGAGGCCAGGAACTTATAAAAATGTTAGGAAAGATGTGGAGACTCTCCCCAGAAAAAGCCACATATGTACAGATACACTTTGTCTTGTCTGAAATCATTTCTGGTACTTCCTTACCTTCACAACCTCTGTTTGGTTACCCTACCTCTATCAGATAGCATAACAAATGATTCCACACATGTGAGAAAGAGGAAATCAGACATTAGTGTTTACTGTTGCTGCTTGGACTTCTTTGTTTAGGAGAAGAGAAAATTATAATTAAACAAAATGATGTGCATGTCTAGATGGTACCTGTATGCCCTGTTCAAGTAAGTACACTATGGTGGATACATATACGGTGGAGATGTGGAGCATCATGGAGAGGCACTGTGTAACATGGCATATAGAAGACAATTTTTAAAAAGAGAATGATTGGATAGTCAAATAATCAATCTCCTCTAGAAAGAACTTTAAGAGAAGGCAAATGACTTCTCTCAATTTCAGTGAGAGGGTAGGATACCATTATTTAATCAGAAAACTAATGCTTCCTCCAAGTTAGATTAAGAGATGGGTTTTGGGAGGAGGGTCCTGTCTTATGAGAGAGAACCTAAAATGTTATATCTAGTCATGAAGATATAAGAAGTTTGGAGTGCCTCCTCACTCACACCCTTTTCTTAACTAAAGTCTATTTGACATTAGAAGTGTAAGAAGATTTAACTTTTCCAAACTTAAACTTTTTAACACTTTCCCCCAAAACATTAAGGGCTCAGAACTGGTCCTGACTAGTTGGTCTACACCAGGGGTGTCAAACTGGCCGCCCAATGTAATTTTTTGTGACCACGATGCTCTGAAATAAAATGAAAATAGAAAAAATTGTTGTGAAGAAAATAGCGCTTAGGGGAGAGTGAGGCAATATCATACACACAATTCCCTCGTTAACCCTTTAACTACTGAAGACGAGTATACACGTGGCCCAGTGCCTTCCTTTCCTGGGGGCCTGGGGGCTTGTATAAACGTGCTGACTCAGTTCCAGCGACGTCTGTAAATGTGATGTGGCCGCGTGAATCTTGCCTGTTGCACCAAATGGCCTGTGTTTTAATTGAGTTTGACACCCCTGGTCTACACAATGTTATTTTCCATTATTTGTCTCCACTCTGGCTTAAACCAGTGCCCACATTATTTTCCAGATACTTAGTGCTCATTCTTGGGTCAGCCTCTTTGTTCAAACTATTTTCCCTCCCTGGATTCCCTCCCACCTCTGTTCCACCTTTCCCATTCCTTTCTACATGCCAGGGCCCAGCATTAACTCTAGCTATGCCATGAAGACGCCATTAACTCCAGCGCAAACAGTATTTCCCCCAAATAATACAAGTGAAGAAGTGCCCTGAAAACTACAAAATGCTCTACAAATATGAAGTATTATTATCTTTTGGGGCACTTAACTATAAGGTTAGCCATTGTTATATCTTGCTTTAAAGTGTTTGTTTCATATGCTATTAACCTTAGCATACCAAGGGCTGTTAAAGCAGGAATCACATGATCTTTCTTTTGTATCCTAACAGTCTCTACCAGTGCTTAGCTACAGTTAACACCCAATTCCAAGGAAATGAATTAGTAATCAAAATAATGGCTTTCTTAACCACAGAGTTCCTCATTGGGCCAAGTGAAGTCAAGGTGTTAAACACATAAGAAATTATTGGTTAGTATATATGACTGCAAATGAAACATTGAAAGTAAAATAAATTTGAGGCATACGTTCAATGGTGTTCAACCATCTTCTTCCATTCCACTCATAAAGCTATAATTCAGCAGCTGAATTTCCTAAATCAAAGGTTCAGTGTTCCACAATTGAATAGCTTGCTTCATGTTTCAGAATGTTGTCTAAGGGCAAAGGTTGAAATACTCCAGCTCTCAGATTTGGTACTGTTTTGATTTTTGTTTTCCCTTCCCAATTCAAATATGGAGCATGCATCCTCTGTCCTTCTTCCTTTGGTTGGCCTGGTTTATAGACCTTCTGATCTAACAGACAAAATCATGGCAAATTTTAGTTCGCAATTAGATAAAAGCAGTTTACAAAGAGCATGGAGCATCTCTGGTTCCAGACGCCCGGAGGTGTGTCCACAGAAGACTGACTTTCTGGTTCTGTTTCTTGGGTAGAATGAGCCTTGCCACAGTCTACTTCATAAAGATAACAGAAGAATAAAGCCACATAAAATAAGGTGAGGTAAGAATAAATGAAAGTGTGATGTTATCACAACTAGTTCTTTGGACGGGTCGTCGTTATGGACCCTGCATGACCAGGCCTGACCCCTCTCTGAGGCTCATCTGATTTGCACACTTTTTCCTGTGGGTCGGGGACTGAGATGCCCATCAAACCCAGGAACAGGCACTAATGTTCAGACTGCTGTACCTATCTCCGCACTTCGAGGTGAGGGAAGGCATGGCTGGAACCCTCCGCGTCCAGGCCAAGCTGTACCGTCTCTATAGTAACAGCGAGGGAAGCCGGGGAAGCAGCTCTCTTGTGCCCTACAACCCGCCCACAGGCCAGACTGACCAATGGTCCCGCGGGTTGCCTCAGGGATGGTGTGATTGACAATGTGTGGGGCGTCCACAGAGCCAGGACTGCCTCTATCCAATCGAGCTTGAGGCCCGGGCCCCCGACCAATCGTAGGGCGTAATGAGATGCAACGTGCCCACCCACCACGCACTGCGCTGCCTGGAGCCGCGGCGGGCGTAGGCAAATGAGGGGGTGTGCGTTGAAAGAGCGGCCCTGATTAGTGAATCTAGGACCGCCTGTATGAAAGCCCACTTCTGATTCGTCCTGAGAAGATCAAAGCTGGAACCCGCCGGACTGCGAAGTGTGAGTAGGTGCCCCGGAGTAGAGCCTGGGAGGGCAGAGGTGAGGGTGGGACCACCTGCGGAGGAAAGGATGGTGGAAGAGAGAATGGCTGAGGCTGGAGCCAGAGCCGAAGCGGCTGAACCCGGGGAGGCTGGAAGAGGCGGGGAGGCAGGCGGAGCAGGAGGCAGGCGCTGACCCCCTCAGACCACCCTGCTGCCCATCCGGACCCCAGGCTGGGTGGCCAGTAGATACTCAACTGCGGGCAGAGAAGGGAGGAATGCTTTATTGTTCATGCTTCTAAGAGTGAAATGTCAGCGCCTGATGCAGTACCTTATGACCTAAACAAACCTTAATCTCCGTCCCAAAGTATTGGGTGATAGCGGATGAACATTGTGAAGGTGACACCGGGGTGGGGAAAGGTGAGACCCGGGAAGTATTCTGCTGACCGGCTGAATCAGTACAGGCCCGGGCAGAGGCCAGGTCCTGGGCCTGGGTGATGTGACAGACCGGCTTCACCTGGCACTCCACATGCCAACACTGCCCAGGAAAAAAGGAAGGAAGGACTTGCTCTGCATCCATTGATCCTCTTTTGTATTGTTGCAGCTGAATTTTCCCCGACTTAGATTTTACTTAATTACAAAGGTAGAGACATTATTTAATATTTAAAAATTCAAACCATATCCACGTGTATAAACTAGAAAAATAAAGTGTGGAAACCCCCTACCCCCACCACCAATTGTCTTTGAAAGTTTGGAACAGCTCTAAAGGAAAATGAAAAGGAATTCTTCAGAAGGCACTATACTCATGTAACCCACTGTTTTCTGCAATCTTTATGGGCTTGAGTCTGAAAATCTGAGAGTGGGTAAGATATCGGTCCGCTACTATAGACACACTAGGGCCATGAAATCCACCTTTATACTTAACAGTAAGTCATCACATAATGGCCGTTAGTACTCTCACACGTGATCAACTGGTGAGTAGTGCATTTTTAATCCAATAGGCTATGTGCATGTCCAGGAGTCAGTCACCTTAATGTATGCCACTATCCGTTTTCTCTGAAAGCTGGAGAACCAAGTGTTAAATGAAGGAAGAATGCACTGTGAAAAAGTTTTGGGTAAACTCTCCAAAGAAAGACCTCACCAGATGAGCACAGAAGGGACAAATTGGCTCTATAGTTGCTTTTCTTGTCAGCTACTGAACAGGGTGTTCAAATTTAGAAAGATTATTTTATTCCAACGCCAATCTACCTACTTTAAATGCCGTAGGGACTTACTTGTACTCTGGAAATGGGCTTGTACTCTGGAAACCAGCTTGGTTAGACCATCAGTTCTCAAAGAAGGTTTGAAAAAGCCCTGGACATTAAATAAAAACACAGTTGTTTTATTTTCTTTAATCAAATTTTAGTCAGTAAGTTAGCTATTTCCAGTATGGGAAATAATCACAAGTACTATTCACATTAGAATCACACTGAATTAAACAAGATAAAATAACTAGATGTTAACTCCTTCTCCACAACAGCACCCTAAATCAAGAAAGTGTATGGTTTGGTCAAAAGGAAATGAACTTTATTCTTATTAAGAGCTTGGGGATATTTGTCTGATTACTTTAAAGCCATACCATATACTGAACCCATTGTCTTATGAGCTTTTAAGCTTCTGTGGGGGAATGGTGGGCAATATTTCTAATGGCCCAGCTTCAACTACCATTTGCCCTGTGTTCTAGGCGTTAGAGTGTGTCCAGGTCTTACAACTTATTTGTGTAATAGCCAAAACAGCAGCAATTAAATTTAACTAGTTATCTTAAGGACTGTGCCATCAGCTCAGTCAACTAAGCAGGAAACTTGTGTCATTTCCAATACCTTCTCCCTAGATTCCTTTTCATCTCCATAGCTAAGACAGATCAGACATCAGACCCTCAACATCTCTTATCTGGAGAACTGCAGTACCGTGTTTCCCCGAAAGTAAGACATCCCCCGAAAATAAGACCTACTTACAGTTTTGCCTCTCGCTGAAATACGTATAAGGCATCACCCCCAAAATAAGACCTAGCACATCTTTGGGAGCAAAAATTAATATAAGACACTGTCTTATTTTGGGGAAAACAGGGTAAGACACTGTCTTATTTTTGGGAAAACAGGGTAGTATCCCAATTGGTCACCAGTGTCTGTTCTCTGATCTTAATTCAGATGCACCTTGCCACTATTACCTTTTTAAAAATTAAGAATTATCTGAAAATTTTCAAAAGAGTTGACTGTTCCACTGGGTAGTATAGCAAATACCTGTTCCCTATCAACTAAATTAACAAACATTTTGGCACATCTGCTTAAGTTTTTTTTAAGAAATAAAACATCGCAGATGTAGTTCAGATTCCGTTTGTTTTCTTTCCTGGCCCGGTTCCCCTTCCTTCCCCCCTCCCCAGAGGCAAACACTCTTCTGGAATTGTTATGCACCATTCATGCCCATATTTTTATACTTTTACTCTTTATATGTACATCACAAACAATATATATTGCTATTTCTTTTTTTCTTTTTTTCTTTTTTTTTATATTTATAGAGAGTAATTTTTATCTTCAGTGCATATTTATTTTTATTTTACTTTTGACAGATAGAGAGAGAGACAGAGACAGAGACAGCTAGAGAACCGAACTGTGGGAACTCCCCAGTTCATCATGTGGGTCCGCCCGGGCTGGAGCCGGGATTCGATCCTCGGTCCTCGGGGCCTCAAAGCGAGCGCTCAACCCGCTGAGCCGTCCTGGCTTTCCCTCTTTTTTTTTTTTAATACAAGTAGTATCATCGTATGGGCTTCATTTTGTGACTTGCTTTTGTCATTCAACATTATTTCTAAGATGTATCTATATCAATACAGATAGATCAAGTTCATTCACTTTAAGTATTCATTATGTAATATCACAGCCATTCCCTTACTGATGGGCATTTAGGATTTTTCAGATATCTTGCTGTTATAAAGAAACATCCTTGCACATGTCTCTTTGCGCAAGAGGTTTTCTAGAACAGTGGTTCTCCAAGGGGGCAGTACTGCCCTTTGGTCATGTTGGAATTCATGAGGGCATATTTGGTTATTGTGATCTGGGAGGCACTACTGGGGTTTACAGAGCAGGACTGGGGATGCTAGATGTTCTGGAATTCATGACAGTCCCTCGCATTGCAGAATTGTCCTGAATCCTGTACAACTTTTGAGTGTTCCATGGGATACTCATTTATATTCTGAGCCTAGAATCTAACTTTATTTTTTGTATAAACATAATGTATTTTTTTGGCACAGTTTAACATAGTAAAATTTTCAGGAATGCAACTCTAATGTAAATCAAGGAGAAATTATACTTATTTGTGGTTTGGAACTTTAACAAGAGTTGTTCATCACTCTAGAAAAATCACATAAGTGCAGGCAGCCCAGCTCGTGGTATTTAAGTTGCCACACCACACACCTGCATCAGCCTGCATGCGTAGCTTTTGCCTTCATGGTGATTCTAAGTTTAGGTGTAAGCATCTGACTGCTATACTTCATTATGTATTCTCGTGTAGTCAGCCTGCACATTTGTATATTTAAACATATGCTGTTTTATTATGAATTACTTTCCATTTAAAATTGGCTTCTGTGTATGATATCAAATAAGAGATGTAATTTTATTATTTTCTGATTTGGATAATCATTTGTTCCAACACCATCTATGAAATCCACCGAATCATAATGCCAACTCAGTTCTCTATAAAGCCCTCATAAATGCATGGATCTGTTTCTGGGTTCTCTATTTTATTCCACTGGTCCATGTGTCTTTATGCAACTATCACACTGTTTTAATTACCTTGGTTTTATAATGTGTTTGTGGCAGTTGGTAACAAGAAAGGCAAGTTTCCATCCTAGTTCTCAAAATTGTTTTTGCTATTCTTGGGATTTTGCTTTTCCATATGAATTTATGATCAGTTTTCAAGTTCCACAAAAAAAAAAAAAATTATTTTGAGAGTTTTGGTTAGAATTGCATTGAATTGATAGATTTAGGGAAATTAAAATCTGTTAAGGTTAAACCATTCAGTCCAGGAACATGGACATTTCTCTACGCAGGTCTTTTTTATTTTTCTATTCAGGGTTTTGTTTTGTTTTAATCTTTGAATAAAGTTTTATAATTTTTGCTATAAAAATCTTACCCATCTTTTGTTAGATTTATTCCTACTTATACAAATATACATATTCATACACACATCTTTTTATTATGAAAGTTTCAAATATATTCAAAAGTATAGAAAATGGTATAGCAAACACTCATGTATTCATCATCAGTTTCAACATTTAACTCAGGACAAGTTTTATTTCATACTAGCCCCCCTTCAGCTTATCTCCCCCAGATAATTTGAAGTTTCTAGACATAATTTTCTGTGTTATGTGAGTGCATCATGTACAAGGGCTGTCTGGAAAGTATCCAGCCATATAACCATTCTCATTATGTTAGCAATGATTTTATTTTTTCTAGACAGTCCTCATATATCATAAAGAATCTTTTAGCCATATAACCATTCTTCCACCACATTAAAAAAATAAACATTTTTCACTTAAAAAATAAATAGTAATTTCCTAATATCAAATATCCAGATACTATATTGTTCAGATTTTCCTAGTCATCTCATAAAAGGTTTTTTTACAGTTGGTTTCTTTGAATTAGGACCCAAACAAAGTCCATATATTACATTTGGCTGGTAGGTCTCTTCAGTCACTTTCTTCAAAGTAAACTTTTTAATATAAACTTTTCAGGGAAATGTATCATAACACACATACAGAAAAGTATGCAAATCAAAAGTATATAACTAGATACAATTTAGCAAAATTCACAAAGCCATGTAACCAACACCCAGGCCTAGAAACAAAATTTCATAAGTACCCCCGGATTAGGTTGACCAGATGTACTGTTTTAAACGGGACAGAAAATAATGGTACAGGTCAGCCTACCCAGAATCCCCTTTATGCCCTCTCCACTTACTACTTTCTATAAGGTAACCATGCTCCTGACTTCTAACCCCAAAATTAGTTAGATCTGTTTTTGAACATTATATACATGGAATTACACAGTACAAACTCTTTTGTCTCTAGCTGTTTTCAGTCAGTATCTGTGAAGCTCACCCACATTCCTGGGTGGTACTGCACTCACTCTTGCTGCCTTATGCTATTCCATTGTCTGCATGAGTGAGTAGATCGTATGTATGGTCCTGTCACTGTTTCACTTGATTTTTGTGGACTTATTAGCACTGCTTCATTTATTTATCCCTCACAATCTCTGTCAAGAACAGGCGTTACTTTGATGAGCAAGACATAAAGCCTCCATCCTCTCATGGAGTTTTCTGTTCTACTTGAGGAGACAGAAAACGAACCTCTAAAAGTAAATAAAAACATGAACCACAGTTTCTGAGATGTGCTCTGTAGGAAATAGAGTGACAGAGAGTAATTGCTTAGGGGGTTACTTCAGCTAGAGCAGCCAGGGAAGATGTCTCCAAGGAGGCTGCATTTAAAGCTGAGATCAGAAGGGTGAGGAGAGGCCAGCCCTGCAAACAGTGGAGGACTTGTTTGGGGTCAGGGGTTAATTCCGGCGGTGGACACAGCAAGTGCAAGAACCAGCGGTGGGGCAACACTTGGCATGTTAGAATTACTGAGGTGACACTCCTGTGCTCTGATGAGGGGAGAGTGTGCCCCAGTGAGGACAGAGAGCCACACGGGAGCCACACCTCATCTGCCCTCCTCTCTGCCCACCCTTACCTGACTGCCATCTTGTCCCCAAATGGGCCCATGCAAAGTCGCCTCCTCACTGTCTCAGCTCATGTTGCACTTTGATTTTCTACTTTTCAGAATGTAATGTGGATAGTTGTTTACATGACAGTGTTGTTTTTTTTAAGTAGGCCTTAAGCTTTTGTCTTATTTTTTATCCCAGCTCATAGCATAATACTATGTACATGGTGGGCACATAGTAAATGTTGATTGAACAAATGTTTTGTTTGCCTGTTTGTTTGTCTTTACTAGCTCATGCTTAGGGCTTCCTTTCTAATGCCTCGACAACAGAACTTCTTGTAGATAATGATTTCTGTGGTGTTTAAACCATCAGTGTAAAGAAAACCATCAACCAGAGGGAGAATTTGTTTGCTTAAGACTTGCCTCTGATACTGCCAGGGAAAGTCAGGGGATATCCTATAGTGTGATAGTACCCTATGGTGGGTTGAATAGTGCCCTCTCCCCCAAAATATATGTCCAGAGTGTGGGGCTCATGACTGCTTCCCCTGCAGATGGCTGGCACTGTGCTGGGAGTGGGGGCCGGCGTGTTCCTCTTAGCCCTGCTCTGGGTGTCGGTGCTGTTGCTGTGCGTGTTGCTGTCCAGAGCCTCCGGCGTGGCCAGGTGAGCATGCGCTCCCTCTGGGAGTCGTGAGAAGCAGTTCGAAGCGAAACTGCTGGTACTCATCACACATTTGGAATTCAGATCTCTTCTGTATTAGCACTTCAGATGAGTTGCAGTCTGACCTCTTAGCATCAGCACTAACTGTGTTGTTGGCTCTGAGGCAGAGGTGGGAGGAGATGGGAAGTGATGTTTTTCAGTTCTTACTGTAGAGGAGACTGAGGGACATGAGATAAAAGGAAAATCTGTGTCCACTGCCTATTGAATTCCTTGGGGTTATACGTGTGTGGGTTTCTTTATTATTGAGACCTATGGCAGATGCTTAGTCCCATCCCGAAGGCTCTAGAACCGGGCCCAGGGAACCCTGGATGGTAAGCTGGCTCTTCACTGGCCACTGGCTTCGGAGGAGCACCCATGGCTGACTCAAACAACATTACGCTGTTGCTGTCTCTGGCCAGATAGTGTCGATAGGGAGCTGCGAGCTTCATAACTCACTGAAGTAGTCTACTCTAAACAAACAGAAGTGGGGGTGTGGGAGGGGCTGCTTTGTTTTTTCATGATTATGACTGCTCAGAGGCAAAAATAAAAATGACTGGTTCCCATTCTTAGGAATTTGGAACGACCAGGAATAAACAGGCATGCATCCAGCTGGTACTGGTCTAGGAAGAAGGGCTTTGGGATGGAGGAGGAAACATAAATTCGTGGGCAGTGTGGCCCGCAGGTCTCTGGGCATTGTTGATGGACTGAGACACAGAAGATGGGCCCCAGGGAAGAGCCCCTCCAGGCCTGACTGCCGGGAGAGGACAGTGTGGGCAGGGCTTTAACACTCTGTCTTCTGACCCCAGGTTCTCTGCGGTGTTTGTGTTCCTCGGTGCTCTGATCCTCACCTCAGTTCTGCTGCTCTTCCCCCGAGCCAGCGAGAGCCCAGCCCCAGAGGTCGAAGTGAAGGTAACACTGTCCGTTTTATATTGCCTCCAGAGTTGTAACTCTGGTTTCTCTTGGTCTACATTTTACTCCTGCCCTGCGGTGTCCCGGATGCCAGGTTGGCTGAACTGTGCTGGAAGATTTATAAAGTTAAAGAGAGGATGAGGAAAATTCAGGACAAGGTTCCAGTTCCCTGCACTTTTACCCAGGAAGAGAACCTTATTCTGACTGCCGTTTGCATCAAGTTGAACGAGAAGTGTGTCCAAAAGCCGTCTCATACTATGGGGCAGAGAGAGGGAAGCGAGTCAAGAACAGGAACAGGCCTAGTCCTGACATCACGCCCGTTGCGGGGGCCGGGCTCTGACACTCAGATCCTGGGCCTGTGTTTCTGTAGTGCCCTCACAGAGCTGAGCAACTGCTTTCCTCCCTTCATGTAACGGAACTTTTCCTCTTCTGACGTGAAGAGGTACTTTGCATAGAGAAGAGTAGTGAGGAAAGGAGAACATTGTTATGGAAAGCAGAAGCTGCACAGATAGAGGAGTTCATTAGTCACAGTCTTGTGGGAGTGCCTTTGGTCCTCATTTCTGGAACCACACCTGCCAGCACCCCCTCTCTGGATTTGTATCACTTGTGGACACACCACCCATTCTGGTTCATTCCTGACTGGGGCTCTAGCTGTACCTTTCAGGGCTTGGATCTCTAACAGTCTTGATAATGGCATTTACATCTTGTGTCCTGTTATTCCTCCTATCAGCTTCTTTCAACCACCACGGTAACTTTTTAAGTAGGGTGACAGTATAATAGCCAACATTTTAAAGGGATTGCTGTGTGAAATTCTGTGCTAAGTACATCATTTGTGTTAATTGCAAGATGACCCTGTAAGTAAGTAGTATGAAGTAGGTACTGTTATTATCCCATTTTATAGGCAAGGACACTGAGGTTATAAGAGGTTAAATAACTTGCCCAAGGTCATACATATATAGAAAGGGCCAGAATTGAAGCTGAGCCCTGTCTTCAAAACCTTCCTTGTTAGGGACTCAACTGAATATTAGAGGCTATCACAGAGAGAGTTCATAAGTAACTATTTTGACACTGGATAACAGTACACAAAATTATATTACTTCTGAACTCACGTTGGCACATATTTCCAGTTCTATGTAGGACTAACCATGGAAAAAGGGAGAAAAATTTGTTCTGAAAACTCCAAGGGAAATAATACTTGCCACACAACTTAAGGGATGATTCCCACCTCTGCCAGGCTCTTTGGTCAGCATTTGAAAGCTTCTCTGTGGGTGTGAGTGCCATGTGAGCTGGGGCCGGGCTCTTCCCCCAGCCTCCCCATCTCGGGCAGCAATGAAGGCTGCCATGTTTCGAAATTGCTGCCGATGCGAATGCTGAGAGAAGGGCACAGAGCACACACTGTTCTGAAATCAACCCCTCTAGTCTCTGTCATATGAGTTTCAGACCCAGGAGTGAAGGAGGAGGTTTAAGCAAAAGATGTTCATCAGCATGGCCAGCTGGAGGAAAGTTGTCATTTTCAGGTTTGGGAACCAGCCCCAGCAGCGGCCTGGCTCAATACCTATCAATAATACATGGCCTGGGCTTTCTGCACCCAAGGCCTGCTAATTGGCTAATTAAAAAGTGAACCGTGTTGAGCGAGCAAACATGTAGCCCGCCAGAGACTTGTTCAGTACTGGAGCCAAGGTCAAAGCTACGTTAAAGCTGTCTGATCGAACTGACCTTTGTTGTGAGCTGGCTGTGGCGATGTCTCTAGAGCAGCCCTTTCTTCTTGGTGTCTTTGAGTCTCAGGTCATAACTGTGCTTGGACTTGACCGGTGCTTGGTGTGTCACTCCCCATATTAGTTTTCACCTGCTGCTGTAACAAATTAATGCAAACTTAGTGGCTAACAACACACATTTATTACCTTACAGTTCTGTGAGTCAAGTCAAAATCAGTCTCACTGGGCTAAATTCAAGGTGTCAGTAGGCTGACCATTCGTACTGTTAGAAATGGGACAGTACCATTGTTTTCTGTCCCGTTTAAAATTGGGCATCTGGTCAGTCTCATCTGTAGATTAAATTGCTCTTTTCTGCCCACATTTAAGCACCACCATTTGGATGTAGGAAGAATAGCGCTTTGGCAGTGGACAGCGGACAAGTGGGTAAAGCCAACACTAACTATAGGACTTTGTCAGCAAAGACTAACAGCCTTGGGCCTCAGGTATAACTGGCTGCAGGCAGCCAGCTGTATGGTATGGGGCACGTTATCTGTCTTCCTAGTGTTTCCTATTGCAGGTAAATGGCATTTCCCCTAACCCTTGGAACGCTGGATTACGAATGTTAGGGTTCAGAAGCCTTCTGATGGAAGTTTTAAAGAGAGACCATTTTGTTTTGAAAATAAACCCTCCAGAATTGGCAATGGGGTGATGATTTTTGGGTTTGACTCTTGGGTACATGGGGTTTATTATATTTTAGTTTTATGTATGTTTAAGATAACAACTGCTTTCAGATAACATGATTCCAGAATATAAAAGAAGTCACCTAGGGTATTCAAAGTATTTATGAACCTCCTGAATCAAGCCATTTGTCTTCTGTACTTCATTAATCCTTTCTTTATGTTATAGTTTCAGTGCAGGAAGTCAAGAAAGGTTCTTTCTTAACCCTTTACAAAGGAGAGTCAGGGCAAGATGTTACTGGAAGTCACAAACCTGAACAGACTCTGGACATTCATCAAATATTTCAGATCAGCACAGCCAGGGTGCTGAAATGATAGTAATTTCATTTTCAATGTGTTCTTCTCCAGATTGTGGATGCCTTTTTCATTGGCCGCTATGTTCTTCTGGCTTTCCTCACTGCTGTCTTCCTTGGAGGTCTCTTCTTGGTGCTAATTCATCATATCCCGGAGCCAATCTATGCCAAGCCACTGCGATCCCCCTGAGCACTGTATGTGAAAACCAAGCTCACTTTGATGTCATTGATGAGGAGGAAGGCACTGTCTGGAGCCTTGTTTTGACAGCCTTCATGCCTTAAGATCAGGGGAGTATCCATTCATCACTAAGACAGATCTCTCAGGTCTGGTTTCCAGACATGGGGTTGCAAAATTTTCTCTTTGGAGATAGATTCTCGCCAACTTAAGAGACATATTGCTTAACACCTGTACCTCACATTTTCCATCTGTTTTTGTAAGAGGAGAGGGTGCCCTTGGCTTCTGCTATCCAGTAAATGAAACAATTTGGGCCTTTTAATAATACATAAAATTCTTAGTCATGAGGTTAGGGGTCATTTGGAAAGGAGAGGCACTCCAAGTTTAGAAGGTTATTTGAATGTGCGGATTTGGGAGACTTACTCAGGTGTTGGTTACTGACCACTGTGTGTATCAAACCACATAACTCACTAGGTATGGTGTCACCAATCAGAGGTCTGGCTCTAACATCAGACTCTTGGCCACAGGTTTCTGAACCCAGTAATTCTGTATTCAAATAGATTTAGGGATTAGAGAAAGGGAGTGGAAATGTTGCTTGTTTGTCTTGCTATGTATCCCTGGATTCTTTTTCTTCCAGGATTTGATGGCCTTTGTGTGCCTTATTTAACTACCATAAGAGTCCTTTGGGGTTATTGTCATCTACTTCATTTCTGTAGCTCTTTCTCCAAGCTGGTGAGAAATTTATATTCCCAGGACTAGAGATAACTTTATACTTGTCTGAGATCCTAGACAAAGTGAAATTTGTCACTAAATGGGCTGGTTCCACAGAAGGATCTTCTGGCTTAAAGTTAAGAACCAGAAAACAAGTTGAAAAGAGAACTTTGATTTTGTACATGCTATATGCCAACAGTACATTAGTTCCATTTAAATTGAATTTACCTAATTTTTACAATCTATTATCATTCTTATTTTAAACCATAAAAAAATTAAGGCTTAAAGAGATTACCTAACTTACCCAAGCTTTACCATAAGGGCTGGCCAGCATGCACACCCAAGTGTGGCAGGCTCCACATCCTGTCTTGGATTAAAAAGGGAAGACACTGAGTTTGGTGACATTTGATTTCAGGCACGAGGGAATTAGGGCCACTTCTCTGCTTTCTCTCTGGGATCCTGCTGTCATGGTAGAGAAGATGCTCAGTCCTGCCATCCTAGCATGGGTTAAGTTCTAAACTTAGAGTGGCAACTGGTGACTTGGGGGAATCTCAGGCTGAGGGCCAGGCACAATTATCCCCACCCTTGAACTGTCTCTATCTTACTTAGTTTGGAGAAACTTTGCAGATAAGGCTTTATCACAGAAAGCTTCAAAGGAAATCCTTTCTCAATCTGGCCTAGGGCCCTTAGATAAGAAAAGAAAGAAGAACCATTCCTTCCTCCCCCTTCCTCTCCGCTAGCAGACTGGAGGAAAAAAGGAGAATGTGGAAATGTTGAGGGACGTGTACAAGCAGGAGAGTAGTGCTGTTGCTCCTCTCTGGACACCGGCACTGAAGCCCCCAGATTCCAGCAGTTCTGTGCGGAGATGTTCAGCCAGCCCAGTGCAGCATCAGCTTCTACCAACACACAGGCCACCACTTGTCACCTTCACCTGAGAGACTTGCTGAAAAAGCAAATCTGGGAAAACTCTTCTGGGTTCCTGATCATGTATCCATCTTTTTTATTCTCCGACAAAGGTGTCCAGCTATTAGATCAATGGATAATGACTATGAAGTTTTGGGTGACTACTTATGTAGAGAAAAATGTGTTAATGGTTGGCAACTAAATTCCTTTCCAAATACCATTGCTCTCCAATTTTGTTGTTGCTTTCACAGATGTAAATGATGGGCTTGTTTGTTAAGGACAAAAATCATATTTGGAACTAAGTATAATTTAGCTCAGCCTGCTTTCTATAGGTCTGTCCATACCTACCAGCTGTGGTGAAATGAATGATACATCACTTTTACCTTTGTATTCAAAGTGGTCATATCCAACCGCCCAAAACAAACAAACAAACCTACTGTTGGGATAAGTATTAATAGAAGGCTAAGAGGGCACAAAATGAATTTCACTGAGAGTTCTACATGGGACACCCCTATAACCAATGTCTTGTATGGCACCCCTTGTGTGCATAGCCTTCTTAGAGGTCATGCCCTACGTAGAAACAGAAATGGTCTTCATGTCCCATTCATCATTCCTTGATTAGTGGTCTTAGAGCAGGCCATGCTCTACTGTTCCCTAACCTAGAGGGATTCTGCAGCAGAGACTGGTGATCCCCACTGTTTGGAAGGTGGAGAAGGAGAGTAAATCAGGGCTTCTATATAAGAACACAGGCCTTTCATATATAAGAACACAGGTATTTCATAGCCTTTTAAAATTATACGCTTGGGGATGCCGGGATGGCTCAGTGGATTGAGCTCTCACTTTGCAGCCCTGGGGACCGAGGATGGAATCCTGGCCCCGGCCCATGCGGACCCATGTACTAAACTGGGGAGTGCCCCAGTTCCATTCTCACCAGGATGAGACCCCGGCCCAGTTCCTGCCCTGTGCAGCCCTGCACCCACCTGTGGAATGAAACTATGTGGAAAAGCCAATGTGCAACTATGGAGACTGTTCTGGGCCCTCCTCGCTCTCTCTGTCTCTATCTGTATCTCTCTCTGTCAAAAACAATAAAAATAAATCTTAAAAATTACACGCTAACAACAGTTAAATTAGGACCCACTCCCCCACACACAGTGAAGACACTAGGTGGTGCTGTGCATTACATTTTGGAAGTCACAAGTCAGCAAGACACACTAGGTGATTTTTTGACAAGTTTCTTAAATTTCTCACATATAAAAATGAAAGCAAAGCTAACATTCTCCACTGATGCATAATATCAGATATGTAATCTAAAAAATCATCAGAATTATTGTACCACGTTCAGCTACTTGGGCTTGCATCGCCATTACCTCCCAGCTTACACTGTACTGCCAATCGTTCACCGCTCCCCGCTGCTGTTGGGTATAAAGCTTTGGTTCTGGGGGTGGGAGCCAATCCAAGAAGCAGGCTCTGAGGCATCTACGCTGTCTTCCTACCTCCGTCCCAGGATGAAGGTTTCCAAACTATGTTAAACGTTTTTATTCTGACATAAAGTAAGCCATTTCTTGTTCTGTTCTCTAACACATAAAAATATTTTCATCAACTTGGATCTCATTGCTACTGCAGTTGAAGCATGTTTGTTTAGCTTTGATTTTAATTCAATGGGTAAGGAAACCTGCTGCAGTTGACAGATGAGAAACAGGCAGAGAGATAGAGATTTTAAAAGTTTCACAGCTCGTTAGTTGTGGGGCTCAAACTTGACCCCAAGGTTCCTGCTATCTTAGTAAAATAGGGTTTTTGTTTTTGTTTTTAAGATTTATTTTTATTGTGGTTTTTTTTTTTTTGACAGAGAGAGAAACAGAAAGACACAGAGAGAAAGGGGAGGGCCCAGAGCAGTCTCCATAGTTGACAACATTAGTTTTCCATATTGTTTTACTCCACAGGTGGGTGCGGGGCTTAGCAGGGCAGGAACTGGGCTGGGAGCCTCCCACATAGACCCCGGCAAGAATTGAACTGGGGGCACTCCCCAGTTCAGCATATGGGTCTGCCTGGGCCAGAGCCAGGATTTGATCCTCAGTTTCTGGGGCTACAAAGCAAGTGCTTAACCCGCTTAGCCATCCCAGTTTCCTCTAGTATAATAATTTAAAGATCATTTTTGGCTTTCACACAATGCCTTATTTTTACACTTGTTAATACTATTTCTTAGCTATTTGTACCTACCATTTCCCTAACCCATATGTAGCAAAAGGTAAAGGTTTCATTAAAGAATTTTTAATTAACACTTGCAGTACAAATAAACATCTTATCGTAACTTCTTGGCTTAAACCTTTAAGACTTGTATTTGGCCCTCATTATGTAAGAGCAGTTTCCAGATGTGGGAACCGGAAATGAATTTAGAGAAGTGCTGATTACCCTCAAAGGAGCATAAAACTCAGGATAGGAGGGGCTTTCTAGTTCATGCAGTTCAATCTTTGATCTCTAGTTCCATCCCAACTTGGGAATATTCTTCTTCATATGCTGAAATCACATTATATTTAGCAAACCTATGCTAGACATTTTTCTAAGTGCTTTGTAAGTAATAATATAGTCCTCATAGCAACCCTATGAAGTGGGTACCTTTAATATCCCCATTTCACAGATGAGGAACAGCCACAGAGCAGTGAGGTGATTTGCTTGAGTTTACTCAGCTAGGGGTTAGATAGGAGTCAGGATCTGAAATCGGGCCTGTGTGGCTCCAGTCTGAGCTCTTAATGACTGTATATTATGTTGCTCCATAAATCAAAAACAAAAATAAAGGTGGGACCAAGGTCAGGTAATACAAATCTAGTTGATAGAAATACCAAGGAGAAGCAGCAGAATCTTGTGGAAATTCTAGAATCTTAGAGATTGGCCAGGAATCCCGGCAAAGCAATTACATGTCATGTGGGACCTCAGAGACTTCACTGATGAACTCTGTTTTGGACGGGTCTTTGCTCTGTGAGACTTTGGTTTCCTCCTTACATAGCAATACTAAACAATGGGGCAGCTCCTAGATCGTGTTTTCAAGGACTCACACAGCGATCTCTCTCTTAAGCACTGTCTACCTGGATACCCAGGTTGGTTTTCAGAGGTGCCATTGGAAGAATCAAAGCCACAAGCCAAGAATGTGTTTGTTTCTTGATCTCTGTCTCTAGCAGATCAAGGCAGTTGCTGTTAGAAAAAAAAATTTTGTCCAAGTCCCCCCTTTGCCACCCCCCTCTGAACATACACCCTTGTCTCAGTTTCCTAGGACCTACGAAATGACAGCAGGGATCAAAAGCAGGGCCTAACACCATTGACAGAATGACCAAGTTCATTTTTCTGGTTTTCATCATCCTGTTGGGTATCGTAAAGGGAGTGCAATTGGCTCAGAGAACTCTTGGGGCTTATGTATGTGGCACCTACGTAACTACCACCTGGACGTCCCTCCACTGTTTTTTTCATCTGTGGGGATTTCTTTAGGTTTCATGTCTTCAAGTTGATATTGCCCTGTTTTTATACTGAGAACACACATGTGTTGTCTGCAAAGTATCCAGCCATGTACTAGGAAAAATAGAGGCATTTATGACTGGATTTTTTCTGACAGCCCCCGTATAATAGTTCCTGTTGCTGCTGTAACATTGCCACACATTTGGTGGTTTAGAACTGTACACATTTACCATCTTGCAGTTCTGGAGGTCAGAAATCTGAAATAGGTTCCATGAGGCTCAAATAAAGGCTTTGGAGGCTCTAGGGAGGTTGTCTCATTTCCTTGCCCTTTCGAGCTTCTAGAGAAGCCCACATTCTGCGCCCCTCCTGTATCTTCAAACCAGCATCTTCTAATCTAACACCTGACACTGTTGCTTTCCTCTTTGACTTATAAGGAGCTGTGTGATAATCCAGGATAGTCTCCCCATCTCATGGTCCTTAATCATATCTGTAGTCTCATTTGACACGGAAGATAATATATGAGTAGTCACAAGTTCTGGGAATTAGGTTGTGACTTCCTGGGGGACGTGCATCATTCTGCCTACCATAGAATACATGGCCCGTCTTCCATTTCTACCCCACCCCCTCCATCCTCTCCCTACCCCCACTCCTTTATCTCCCCTGCCACTCTCCAGCTCTCCCTGTGACACCCATGATGTGCTAATGACTTCCTTCTCCCTTCATTTCAGGGGTGGCCTCTGAGATCTACCAGGAGCAACTTCCCTTTCTTTTCACTGCTGCTCTCCTCCCCCTGCTCCCTCCCTGGCCCAGCCTCCCAATGGATCACTAACAGAGAAATGCAAAGAGTTATTGCTTTTTAATTACAAGTGCTATTGTAACATCTATAAGGAGGAACACTTTAAGCTTAATTGAGAACAAATGTGAAGTTAAATTAAATGAATAACTAATTAATGTAATGCTCCTGCATTAGCCCCAAGTGAGTGCTGATGCCCAGGGAGAAGGCAGGTACAGGGCCTCTGGGGAAGAGGCAGTGCCTGGAGCTGAGGTGGGCTGGGACCCTGGGGCTGGCAGACCAGTGTGGAAAGGCAGATCTAAGGACTGGGGTTCCCCAAACCCCCCCCACCCACCACCCCGTGACAGCCCAGGTCCTATATCTGAGGCCAGGCTCTGCGCTCCCACGTGCCTTCTGCCTCGTCACACTGACCTGCTGCCATGCGCAGCTGGGTCCTGCTCATGTCCAGTCCCTGTGGCTGACACATCAGGCCTTGATACTCATTTCGCATGCATTCATTTCACTGCCCCTCGTGTTTTCTGTGTGGCTTGTAAGTGTTTTCATATTCCTAACTTGTCCCCTCACTAGACGAGCTCCTCATTAGCAGGGAGTTTTATACCCACTTGCCTCCCTCACAACAGTCCTCTGAGGTAGGCATCGTCAGTTCTGTTTTCTACACGAGGAATCAGGCTTAACACTAGTACGTGGGGAAGCTGGGACAGAGAGGACCGCAAAAGTGCCAGAGAGGAACAGTGTCCCCCGCCTACCCTGACCTGTCTGCAACGGAAAGAAAGCTGACGGCTGCCAAGTGAAGAAACCTCCGCTCCTCTGTCCCCCGTGGGGACAGCAAAAGGGGGCCCAGGCGCACGCTGGGCTCTACCGTGGGCTCATGGCACCACCTGGCGGCCACTCTGAGGGATGACGTCAGATAAACCTTTCTAATCTTCAGAGAATTCCCGAACACCATTACCTGTGGGGCCTAAGGACCAGAGGTCTCAGACTGGCTCCTGCTTCCAAAACCAGAGTAGGAGCCACTTGGAGACATAAGTATAAGTCACCCCTGAGGTGGACAACCTACTTCAGTGTGGAGGGATTTGTATCCAGCTAACGCACCGGCCCACACCATGTCCCAGTTAACGCAAACGGCTGTGTCTTACGTGAGGCTCTAAGTTCCCGGTGTGCCCACAGGCCATCAATGTCATTCTGATCATCTCTGGGAATGGCTGTTGTGACCAGCCCCAGCACACAACCTGGTGGTCCTGAGACACTGCCTCAACAGGCACAGCCAGCAAGAGGAATCCTGGTGCTGACGGCGGCTTCAGAGGTCAGACAGAAAGTCCAAGAGCTGGCCTGGAGGGCACGCAAGGATCTGAGGGGGACGGAACAGGTCCGTCCGGAACCCAGGGGAGAAAAGGCTGCTGCAGAGAGCTCTGGGAAGCTGTGCGTGTAGAATCTCCTGCACGAAACCACCTGTGCTCAACCTTTTTCTGTGTCCCCGCCTGCTCCATTCCTAGAGCAAGCTGGCCCCCAGCGAGTGCTCAAAAACCACTAGCACTTCTTTATCAAAACACTGGTATTTTTTTATCAAAACACACACTGGTATTTTCAGTCATGGCCCCCACTCCCCACCCCTCAGCAGCGTTCTCACATGCGTCTTCCACTCGGGGCACAGACGAGGGTGAGGCAAGGGAAGTCCTCACTCTGGGGGTTGCCCAGGCACCAGCCCAAGAGCGACACCTCCCTACCCCTCCACAGTCCCAGCCCCGGAGGACACAGCATGATGGTTTTATCCAGATGGGTCAGGAGTAAGAAACAGGGCCACATGGAGACAAAAGGGCTCGTGGACAAAGGGACAAAGAGAGTGCGCAGCTCTGAAATAGGGCCAGAACCCACCTGCAGGTGCAGGCTGTGAGATAGAGGCAGACCCCCACCTGCAGGTGCAGGCCGTGAGATAGAGGCAGACCCCCACCTGCAGGTGCAGGCTGTGAGATAGAGGCAGAACCTCACCTGCAGGTGCAGGCAGTGAGATAGAGGCAGACCCCACCTGCAGGTGCAGGCTGTGAGATAGAGGCAGAACCCCACCTGCAGGTGCAGGCTGTGCAATAACATCAGAACCTCACCTGCAGGTGCAGGCAGTGAGATAGAGGCAGAACCCCACCTGCAGGTGCAGGCTGTGAGATAGAGGCAGACCCCCACCTGCAGGTGCAGGCCGTGAGATAGAGGCAGACCCCCACCTGCAGGTGCAGGCCGTGAGATAGAGGCAGACCCCCACCTGCAGGTGCAGGCCGTGAGATAGAGGCAGAACCCCACCTGCAGGTGCAGGCTGTGAGATAGAGGCAGAACCCCACCTGCAGGTGCAAGCTGTGAGATAGAGGCAGAACCCCACCTGCAGGTGCAGGCTGTGAGATAGAGGCAGAACCCCACCTGCAGGTGCAGCAGTGAGATACAGGCAGAACCCCACCTGCAGGTGCAGGCTGATTACAGAGGTTCAGATCTAACACAGGAAGGAGAGGTCCCTTTTCCAGGCCGTGGCCCTGGGGAGCCGCTGTCTCCTGTCCTGGAACCTGAAGGAGCAGGAGGCTGAACAGGCCTTTCCCTCAGCAAGATGGAGACACCACTCAGCTCTGACCCCTCCCTTCTGCCTGGCTGTCCCCTTCCCAGGGAAATGCTTCCAGCCCCTTCGCCTCCCTGGGGCTGGGCTGGTTGGTGTTGGGTCAGGAGGCTTCGCTGAGGCAGTCTGGCAGTGGTGACTGTCTTGTCTGGGTCAGCACTTTGGGACCCCACGGGGGCCCTCCATGCTTCTCTTCCAATCGGGGCTTCATATTTCTTTATACCTGCATGAGGAGGGGAGAGACGATGGAAGAGAGTGAGACGCGGGTTCATAGCTGCTGCCCCAGCCATGGGGACAGGGAAGGCGGTTTCTAGGGTGCCTTAATAATTGTCTTTCCTCCCTGTTCTCTACAATCAGGGCTCCCTCTCACCTATACAGCAGGAACAGCAAGCTAGGTTAAATGAAAAGCCTTATAGTATTGGCATCACATTTGACAGCTTTACAGAGCAATACCACATGTCCCACCTTGTCTGTCTGAGGTCAGCCCTGTCAGGTATTTAGGGATCAGTGTCTCCATTTTACATATAAGGATGTGGAAGTTCAGAGACTATGCCCAAGATTTTACAGACCAAGGTGAGAGGAGAAGTCAGACTGTCCAGGGGCTTTGGGGTCCAAGCTTAGGGCCCCCTTTGCCCTAGCAAGTCACTCCGCTCCCACACACAGGCCTTTCAGAGGACCAGCCTGCAGAGAGGAGCAAACCCCACACGCCAGGGACGAGCAGTAGCCCTAGGCTTATCCCACAAGTCCTCTCACATCTCAATGAGCACATCAAGCTCCCAAGGAGGCTGCGAGGTCAGCCTGGAGTCAGGCTCACTGCAGGCACAGAGCAGATGCTCACTAAGTGTTCACCTTGTCCCTTCAGCTCCCCGCCACCCCACTCCCGTCTCCCCTTGCACTTGGCTCAGGGAAGGCAGGTGGAAGACTGGTCATGTGGTCCAGCCCCCCACCCCGCCCCCCGAGTCCTCCAGGGCAGGGCAGAGACTGCTGATGCCCCGGCTCTGGGTTTTTCTCCCCTGAACCTGGGTCACACCTTCCCTAAAGGGAAGCACTTCTCCAAACAGTGTGCTGCTTCCCGCAGCCCCACACTGACCACCCAGACCAAGCCCACAGCCCCGCTAGCTCCTCATTAGCAACAGCCTCCGAGCCAGAAAGGCCAGGAGACACCCCGGCACCAGCAAGCAGCCACCAGCCCATGTGCAGCCTCCACACCCACCACCACTGGGCAACAGACAGCACACCAGCCAGCCACCAACACCGAGTCCATTTTGATTGGTAGTTGCCTGTTTCTGCACATCCCAGGCAGAGGGGCCAGTGCCCGTGGCCTCTAATCTCCAGCAGCACTTGCACCTCCAAGGCTGAGTTCAGAGGGAAAGCCATGTCCCTGGGCTCTGCCTCCTCTGTCCTGGGGGTACATTCACAGTCCCACTGCTCTCCCTGAGAGAAGAGGCTGCCATGCATGGTCTTAGGAAAGACTTCCTGAGCAACATGCTCTGCTCGGGTCGCTTGGACCTAGCCCCGGAGAAGACGGAGGCAGTCGGAAAAATCACACTGAAGGAGAGGATTTGCATGAAGGAGAGGACTGATGGCACATCAGTCACAGACTTGAAGAAGATACTCACAAAAGTCATGGACTTGAGGAAACTACTACCGCGTGTGGGTTAGGGCCAGACAAGAGCTACGGAGACACACGGACAACACAGGGCCTGTTAGCGGGCCTGGGGCAGGAGCTGTTCACGAAGCACAGCCAGCACCAGCTCTGAGGTCCAGAGGTCCAGGCTAGGGCTGGTCTTAGGCTGTGAAGTGAGGTGGGAGCTGGGGCCCTAGCTCTCCAGAGAACTCACCCTGTGTCTCTGCCCAGGGATGACTTCCAGGCCAGGATCTCTTTGTACACCAACCGGCAGAGGAACTGTGGGGCGTTTGAGGCACAGAGGGAGGGAGGGCCTGGGGTTAGTCCCCAGCACTGGTGACCAGTGGGCTGAGCACCCAGCTTCATTCAGCAGGGCTCACCCAGGGGAGGGGAATGGTTCTGAGCAAAGGGTGCTGGCCCAGAGCCCCAGGGGACAATGCTTTGGACCTCCAGGGGGTTAGCCTGGCAAGACAGGACATCCCCCAATAGCCCTCTGTGTACCCTAAGAACTCGTACCAAGCAGGCCAAGACGTCAGCGGAAATGAGCATGTAGAAGACGTTGTTCCAGCCTGTGGGGGAAATGAGTCCGGCCAGCAGAGGCCCCAGGGCTGCACCTGTGGGGAGTATGAGGTCAGGGCAGGGCACGGCACCCACCCAGGGGCCCCGACCCTCACCAACAAGACGGCAGCAGTCCCAGGCGTGTGCCCAAGACAAGGCTCAGTGCTTGACTGCCAGGAGCCAACAGCTAGTCACAGACCTATGGACCCGGTGCCGTCGATGATGGCTGTGACCGTGGACAGCGCCTTTGCGTTGCCCTTCAGGCTCTGGTGAGTCCCCTGGGGAGAGAGAGTAGGGTGAGGGCCAAACCCAAGACACAGCGCTCAGCACCCGGACGCGCAGGGGCTGCCCCGGCAAAAGCGGTGTCGGGGCTGAAAGCTGAGAAGAAAGCGGGGTGGGAGGCGGATTCTGAAGGGCCTTGAGGATCTTGTGTCCACCGGCCAAGGGAGGGGGAAAGGGCTGTGGGGACATGGACCTGGAGCCACAGGCCTTGACCAAAGCCTGACGGGGACCCCTGGCTGCTGGGAGGTGGCCTCACTTACCAGGTCAGCTGAGACAGCGGTGGTGATGAGCGCGTAGGGGCCATTGACCAGGGCCCCACAGACAATCAGCATTACTGAGGTGGTGACAGAGACAGCCCAGTGAGCACGGGGGGGCCGCCACCAGTGCCAGCCCCAAAGCAGGCGAGACCCCTGGTGTTAGGCGAAGAACCTCCCTGCGCCTCCCACAGACACCCCCACGGAGTGCCGGGCACGCGTACAGCCATCTCCTCACCGATGGAGCTGGCAATCCCGCTCTGGCCAAAGCGGTCGTACAGGAACAGCTAAGAGAGGAAGAGGGGACAGGCCGTCACCCGGGCTCCCCATGGGCTACGCGTGTGCCTGGAGCCCGGAAGTCTGGAATAATGCTCCCCTGCCCTGGAAACCCCATGGGTCCCTTTTCTCCTATTCCTTCTCAGACCTCTCCACCTCTAAATGTCCCGGGGTGGGAGGGCTAAGCTGTGGTAAGATATTGTTTCCCTTCTCCCGGAAGTCTCCTCTCATATCCAGCCTCCAACCCCTATTCTTTCCTTGGTCAAGAAGTTTACCAGCTGGTCCCTGCTTCTCTCCACCAAAGCCAACTAGTCCCTAACCTCTTTCCAAAACTCTGTCTGGGTCTCTTTCCTGTGCCCACCCTGGCTCCCCCTTCCTGAGCCGTGCACAGGGATGCACACACACGCAGACGGGCGTGTGCGTACGTAACCCAGGTGTGTGGCCGTGCACAGGCACACACGCTGAGGTTATACACACCATGGGGGCAGCCAAGATCAGCATGACGCAGCATGTGGTGGCCCTGCCATTGGTGAAGTCAGAGATGAGCCCCGCCATGATGCCGCCTGGAACACAAACCAACTTGGCACCCGCGTGCGACCCCACACTTGGCCCCATCACTGCCCAGCACCAGCCTGGCACCCAGAACCAGCAGAGTGTGTCCCCTGAAGCCCTCCCTGTCCCCACTGCTTACGGGAAGACTGCACCCCAGGGCCTTCTAAGGCCACCCAGCTGGGCAGGAGCCCTTTTTCCACTGATGCCACCTGCCCAGGTCACTTCTGGGACCTGTCCCTTCTGTCTGCACCGCAGGAGAAAAGGGGGACGCAGCCCAGAGGCAGAGCAGGGCCTCACCTATGATGCCACCAACATCGAAGAGTGTGGACAGGTCCCCAGCCTCCTTGGCACTAAAGTGAGCTGTGGAAAACAAATACGTGGTCGGACCTGAGGGCTCAGGGCAAACACCCCTGAGAGTCACAGCCAGGTCACCTGATCCGGGCCCACTGCCTCCTTCTGCAGAGTATGAGTGAGGACCCGTGGGGACTGATCGGCCAGGGGGCCCTCGGCAGCCGCCAGCCATGCAGAAGGGCCCTGACCTCTCAGACTAGCCCCGTCAGGATCTGGCCCGTGAGCCCTGTCCCACAGGGCCACCGCCCCCGGGTGCACAGCGGCTCTCCGGCCAGCCAGTTCCTGCTCTGCCCCTGACTCAGTGACCGGTCCCCCCCAGGAGGCTTCACAGCCACTTCAGGTCTCTGCTAATCAACAGAGCCATGGAGGAGACTCGGGAAAATGAGGAGCTCAGGCCCCAGGCCTTCCCCGAGGACTAGAAAAGGCCTAGTCAGAAGCTTGCACGGTAGCCCAACCCTCAAGGTTGATTCATATGTGGAGTCAGCACCAAGGCCACGAAACAGAAAGTCCCCGTGTTCACGAGGCTGCCCCGCCTGTCTCTGCGAGAGGCCCTCTGACCGAGCTGGGCACACGTTACAGCGTGCAGCTGGGCTCTGACTAACCCCCGGGGCAGCCTGTCCAGAGAAAGTGCAGCCCATGGCGAGGCTGCCTCGGCCCCTGGCCCTCCCTTGGGGCTGGGAGGGAGCAGGGCAGCCCGGGTCAGGGCCTCAGCCCTGGTGGGGTGCTAAGGCTCGGGGGCCACCTGACCTAGGACTAGCAGAGACCCAGGCCAGGGAGACACAGAAGTGACGTCTTCTCATCTGTCCCTCCTTGGGCAGGGGCAGGGATGTCCCTGAGACAGGCAGTGCAGTACAGCACTGAACAGAACTCCATGAGGCTCCCGGCAGCCTCTTGGGAGAGGGGAACAGCGTTCCCCACTAGGCTACAAGCAATGGGGGCAGGGGGCATACGGGCCTCTTCCCCTGGTCCGGGGGGCAATCAGAAGGGGGACCTTTTCTAGCACCCTCCAATCCCACAGGCTGGAGGAGTTTGGGAAGATTGCAGAACCGCGCTTTGAGTTCCTAACCTCCAGCTCAGTTCCAAGGGAGAAGTGCTGGAAGCAGCATTGCATGGGTAGAGTACAAGATTCCACCAGCATTATGGACACACTCAATGGTTTGATGGTTACCAGGATGGGGGGGGGGGGACAGTTGGGGGGGGGGGGGGGAGTGGGCACTAGATATAAGGTGATGGAAGGGGAACTGATACTGAGTGATGGGCACATAATACGATGCATGAATGATGTGAGGTGGACTTGTACATCTGTAAACTGTCTAATTGTTACCAACCAATGTAACCTCATCAAATTTAACAATAAATTGAAAAAAAAAAAAAAAGATTCCACTTCCCATTCAAAACAAACCAAACAGAATCAAACATTCTTGCCCTAGGAGAGGTTCAGCTGAGACCCTTCCCATGTCCTGGAATCATCTGCATCACATGACCGGTCTCCGCTCGCGCCGGAGACCCCTGCCTCGCCTCTTCTTCTGCACGAACTTACCCACATTGAAGATGTAGAGGGGCAGCCAGTAGAGGAAGGTGTAGCTGACCAGCTTGGCAAACAGCAGACACAGGGAGAACTCAATGACGCCCTGGGGAGCATGGCGGAGGGCACGGTGGAAAAGGTGCGGGAGGTCCTTGCCAGGGGGCAGCTGAGTGCCACCCCTGCCCTTCCCACCCCTCAGCACACAAAGCACCGCAAGTGCACAGCCAGTCAATCAAAGCGATGTGCCCGCAGCGTTGACGCCGGCCTCCCCGTTACCCACCCCAGGCGTCTGCTGTGAACAAAGTCCGGAGACCACAGGCGGCCCTGAGCGCTCCCCTCAGCGGGCGTCCAGCAGGGGCCCTGGCGCCCCTCCCTGCCCGCATGGCCGCACTCCTCACCGGGATCATGAGCGCTCCCAGGAAGCTGATGGCGGCCGGCTGGGCACTGGGCTCCTTGGAGCACCTGGCGGCCGGCTCCAGGCCGCTCTCCTGGTGGTCGTAGGGGTTACTCCCGGGGCCCTCCGGGTTCTGGTTCTCTTCCGCTGCCCCCTGACCAGGGAGGAGGCCTTGCTGTGGGCGTGTCCATGTGCCACCTCCCGCCAGCTGGACGGGTAACCCACAGGGGCGGCGGGGGCTCCCAGGCTAGAGCACACGTGTGTCCTCCCAGACGGACTCACTGCGCTCAGGCCCATCGGCTGGTGGGGAGCCCACCCCAGGGCCTGACCCGGGGCCTGTGACGTACTGGGGGCTCTCTCCGGCTAGAGCAGGGGCAGGGAGAACACTCACGTGGTGCTGAGGTGGGCTGCAGTCCACATCTTCTGGGTCTAAAACCGAACCAAACCAAAACCTCCTAAAACGCTGTCCGCAGGCCAGGCCCTCCACTTGCATGGGGACAAGTGGCCACCCCTAAAGCCTCCTGGACCCCCATCCAGGACGTGGCCCTACCGCCTGGCCTAGCTGACTCACAGGCTGTCAGGGAATGGGGATGAGAACAGCAAATGTGGGGAGTGTCCCGTCCACCCCACCGTCCCCCTTTCCAGCCCTCAGATTCAGTCAGCATTTGCCAAGCACCTCGGCGCCGGGCATCCTAATTGCCCATCTCCCTGAAACCTTCAACAGCCCCGGAAGTACATGCCGTCAGTCTTATTTACAAATGAGGAAGCGGAGGCTCAGAGAGGCTTTGTCCCACGTCACACATGCAGTCCTCCAGTTCTGTGCACCAGTCACCTTCCCACTACGGCCAGCTGCCTTCTCCCGGACGCACGGGCCGGGGAGCAGCGAGGGTCCACTTACACTCAACGAGGAAGAGGAAGGTGGTGATGCCCATTGCAGCGGTGATGATGCCAGGCACCACGAAGGACAGGCCCCAGTGCTCGCTCACCCAGATGCCAGCGATCAGGGAGCCCAGGATGTTGCCCACGGATGTGTGGGAATTCCAGATGCCCATGATGAACCCCCGCCTGGCGGGAGGGAGGGGAGAAGAACAGAAGTAAAAAGGAGAGCATAGGGTTCCTGGCAACTGCCTGGCCAAGTGCAGAAAGCTCCCATACCTCCATGCCAGGGGAGAGGGATGGCGGGGGCATGCGAGCGACAGCCAGGCCTGGGCAACTGAGCCAGCACACAGGGCTTTGCCCCCTGGCGGGGTCACCCCCTCTCTTCTCTCTGGCCCTGCGGCTGTCACTCTAAAGCCCTGGTCCTCAACCCCCAGGGGACACTGGCCATGCCTGAAGTCTTGACTGTCCCGGCTCCGGCTGTGCTCATGGCATCTCTTAGATGAATGCTGCTACACACCCTCCAGGGCCCGGGACGGCCCCACAGCAGACAACCATCCAGCCCCAGACGGCAACAGTGCCGAGGCTGAGACACCCCGCTCCAAAGCAATGTGCTCTGCACAACAGCCAGTTCAAGAAAAAAACAATACAGGGGATGCCAGGGACAGCTCAGCGATTTGAGCACTTGCCTTGAAATCACGAAGTGCAGGGTTCGATTCCTGGCCCTGGCCCGTGTAAACCCATATGCTGAGCTGGCTCCACAGGGAAGGTTCTCGCCTCCCATGTGGGGGCCCCCCAGTTCTGTTCCTGTCCCATGGGGCCCCACATCCACTTGTGTGGAATGAAACCATGTCACACCCACTGATATACAACTATGGAGACTGCGCTGGGCCCTCCGCTTTCTCTCTCTCACCTTTTCTCAAAACAATGAAGTAAATCATCTTTTAAAAAGAAAAATAATAATACAGTTTTATAGGCAAAATGGAAATTCTTCTATTATGAAGAAAAAGCATAACTAAGGTTGCTATTTTATGGGTTAACACCGTATCACTGGAAATCCATACTGCTTTTTAGTCACTAAAATGTTTGTATCTCACTCAACATGTGAAAGTTAGCAAGACGGAGGCAAGTTTGTAATATCACACTCTGAACTTATACGAGGCGGCCACAGGTGAGTGACCTCGTCACTGTCCCGGCCCAGCTAGGGGTCCTCCAGCTCCCAGTCCCCGCCACACTCACTTTCCCTTCCCGAACCAGTTGCCGACGCAGGTCACAACCGAGGGCCAGCCTGTGGTCTGGGCGAGTCCATTACAGATCTGCAGGGAGAGGAGGCAGGTGGGGAGTGCCGGCGTGCTGCCAGCTCCCTGCTCAGACCCCTCCCAGGCCGAGGAGGTTCACCATCACGGTGGAGGGGCCCCCACCGACTACACTACAAGTCCCCCCTCCCTCACACACATGCACATAACCCCTGAGGTCCGCTGGCCCAAGATCCTTCTCTGCAGAAACCCAGCCTCTCAGGCGCCTCAGGTGACCTCCAGGGGGTGGTCAGTGCAAACCCACTGAGCAAGCAGGTGCGGGACCCTGGGAGGCAGGGAGGCAGACCCCGTGGAGCATCATGCAGGAGCCCTGGGCTGGGCAGGAGGTGTTCACGCCCAAGTCGGCCACGACCTGGGGTGGCAGGGACGGACAAGAGCCACCAGGGTGCTTTCTGTGCTGGGAACAGAGGCCCACAAGCGACACGGAGGCTTGTACCTGAATGAGCACGAAGTACCAGAGCATGTGGATGTTCCAGAAATATCCCAGGCCAAAGAGTGCCGTGAAAAGGCCACTGAGCAGCATTCCGGCTGAAAGGTAGTAACGGAGGGGGAGCCGCTCCCCAAAAATCCCACTGTACAGGAGAGACAGAGTCGGATTTGTGATTAGTCCCCGCTACCTGCCTCCATTTCCTCCCCGACCATGCACACTGGAGAGACTCCAGCCAGGGTGACCCCCAATGACCTCCATGTTGCCACAGCCAGGGACAGCCGCGGTCTTTCAGTTTATCCGAACCTGCTGACCACACTCCTAGAGATGGTCTCTCCCTGGCCTGCACGACCTGACCGCTGCCCACCGCAGCCCCCACCCCTTGCTGGCCACGCCTTCTCGTTTCTTTTCTCCGGGAGCAATCTCTTGCAGGCACGTTTATGGGTCACTACCAGCAGGTGCATCTCTGCAGTCCGATCGCTCCCCCGGAGCTTCAGGACCACCCGGGTGCTTTCTGGACTTCTTGACTCGGAGGCACCGCACACACTTGAAACGCAGCACTCTAAAACTGAACTCCTCTTGCTTCTTCCCCCGCCCAGCCCCATATCCGATGCCCCCATCAGAGTGAATGGCACCCCTCAAGCCAAAAACCAGGGAGCGACCTCAGTTTCCTGCCTCTCCTTCCTATCCTTCACACTCATTCCCAAGACCCACGCTTCTAGTCTTAAAATATTAACACTTCGCCAGTGTGTCATCTCATTCCCGTCTCCACTACTGTGCGAACCGAAACGCTCTCAGAGCCAGCCTGCTCCGTAGCACGACCCAGCCTCCCGGCTTGCCTTCCTTAATCTGCGGTCCATCCCTGCTCCGCGTGACTGGCCGGAAATGTCAATCTGACCGTGGCGCCTGCGGCCTGGCCCACACGACCTCGGTCTTCAGCCCCATGTCCCACTACTCCTCCCTTCAAACGTCACACTCTGGCAACACTGTTATGGGTCCCCACCCCACCCCCCAGATGACGCTGCTTCACACTCTTACTCTCCCCGTGCTGTTCCTTCTGCCTTCCTAGCCTCTTCTCCAACTGCGCCAAAACAGTGCAAGTATCATGTCCCTCCAGAAGCCCTCCCTAACCCCCTGCTCTAGTCCCAGCTCAGACTAAGTGACCAGCTCGGAGCCCCCAGGGTGCCCTGGAGCCCCCTGGGACAGAGGCACCACACTGTTTTGTAACTAGCTGAGGATGTGTTGTCATCCCATTAAGCTGTGAGCTTCTTGAAACCAGTACCTGCCTCATGCGGCTCTGATGCCATGGCAACAAACACCACACTTGCAGCGAGAAAGCCAGGCCTGTTTTGCTCATTTAGGCCCAGGACAGGACGGGGTTTCCTAGCCATCTCTACATCCCGGCCCACTCTTGAAGGATCCTGGTCCAGGACAAACCATATTCCGGCCATCTGAGCGAATAACTCAGGAGCATCCAGAAAAGGCTTTGCAGGAAAAAGAGCTACTGAAAGCGGGAGCCGGCCAGGTGAAGGGTCAGGCTCGGCGACCACAGGAGGAAACGAGGATGGCTGTGGGCTGACCACACGTGCAGAAGTCCTGGTCTCATTTCCACCTGGGGAGCCATTAGCTCTTTCACTTTGACCCCACGGCCCCGCATCAGTGAAGGGGAGGCAGCAGCTTGGGGAGAGTCATGGGCCAGGCCTCCCTCTTACCTGATAAACATGCCGACAGCGTACGCCACGAGGAAGGCGTTGTCCACGCCCCCGAGGAGCTCCTTGTAGTTGTCCTGGTCTGCAAGCACACAGGAGAGAGGAAAGGCTGGCTGCCTGGCCGCCCCGCCAGGCCTTTCTGGTCCTGGACCACCCCTTCCTGGGGAGGCTGAGGGGGGATGGGAAGCAACTCGCCCCATTCTTACCAAACGGGGCCCAGCTACACCAGGTGGTGTCATTGGGGTTGTGGGTATCATTGAAGGGCCGGATTAGCTCCGAACAGTTCTGGTGCAGGCGGCTCTGGACCGGCAAGGGGGAGGAACAGGTCAGGGAGCATCTCGTGGCCCCAGAGCCCACCCAGCCCAGAGAGGAGCAAGCCGCTTCCCTCCCCAGCCACGCCAGCACCACAACCTCCCCACTCCATGCTCCTCCCCCGGCTCCTCCTCCTACAGGAGCAGGCCAGGGGACAGGTGACCACAGCGATCCCGGGTGAGGGGCAGGGGGCGTCTCTGAGCAGAACCCACAGAAGCCAGGGTCCCTGCTCTCTCAAGCCACCGTAGCTGCCGACACTGCTGTGTTGGTGAATAAACTCAGAGGGCGCACCTAGGGAATGCTCCCTGGAAAAACGAGCTACTGAAAGTGGAAGCTGGCCTGGGGCAGGTGCAGGTTGAGGGGCAGTGACCAGGGGACGGGAATAAGGACGGAAACGGGCCGAGTTCCAGACCCTTCCACTAGTGTGGGTCTCTGCTGGGGCCCCGCACCGCCGGCGTCCTTCCTTCCCGCCAGGAGGCCTCACCTTGACAATACTGATGGGCTTCCTGGACATGTGATAGCAGGTATAAATTAAGAAGGTGAGCAGCAAGATAAAGCCTCGGTACCTGCAGGAGGAGGGGGCATGTGGATTAGCAGGCAGATGGGACCCTGTGCCCTGAGCCCACCTGTGCTCATCTGGCGTTCCAGCAACTTCCTACCCTCCAGCTCCCCTCCACACACAAGTTCCTCAGCGCAGCAGCCCAGGGGATGGTCGGACCAGATACCTGAAGGACAGGGCGCTCGGGGGCCCATCTCCCTGCTTCCAGCTCTGGAGACCTCCCAGCACCAGCACTCCAGACAGCACAGATGCACTCCTCCTGCTCTGGTCACCTCCCATGACCTCTATGTCCCTTGGGTGCCTGTGTCTGTGTGCATGAAAGTGATGGGGCCAGGGAGGTCACACGGTTACTAACACACTGGCCATGGTGGGAGCGGGTTGGAGGCTGACGTGGGAGGAGGCTCTGTGTCTGTAGTGAGCTCAGTGCGCCTCTCAAGCTTAGAACAGCAGAAACGGAGCCCGCTGCGGCCGCGGTAGAACGGAGCCCGGGCCAGGCCTGGAAGCGTGGCGCCGGCGGAAGGCGGCTGACAGATGTGCATCCTCTTCCGAGGCCCAGTCTCCGCAGGCTCATTCTTTCCACCTGTGGCTCACACATCACATGCGCCCCCTCCCACCCCCGGTGTCTCATCTCATGCACTGGTCTGGGACGGAAAGAACCACTCAGCCAGACACCAGTAATGTTTCCATGCACACCCGGCCGCTCCCCTTCTCCTGAGGGTCTGGGGACAGGCCCCAGTGCCCCCCTGAGTCACTGCTTCCCTGGCAGAACGTCCGCTGAGCTGAGTCAGCATCCGGGAGCCAGGAAGCACACGGGAAATGGGCCTCGAGGTGACCTGCTGGCCCAGGAGCAAGGGCCAGGTACTCGGAAAGGCCCAGAGCGCGGGTTCGTTACAGATCTCATGGAGAACGGTGGGGACCAAGTGTGGGGGGGAGCCCTGTGCGCCCCTCAGCTCCGTGAACCTCAGGGCAGGACGCTGCAGGCTCACTCTCTGCGGCTCTGCCTCCAAAACCCGAACTCACTTCCTCCAAATGCTATGAAGGCTCCCGCCTGTGAAAACCAAGGGCCATGTCAGCAGAGCCTGCATTTAGGGAGGGCTGCCCGGCCCTCTCACTGCACCCTGGCCTTGAGCGTCCTGCCTGGGTTCTTGTCTCCAATCTCCCTCCTGCCCCTAGTTCATTTCGCTAAGAGAATAAAAGCGCACATGCGCTGCTCCACTACCTGCCTCCAGATTTTTCAGTGGCTCTCTCTTCCGTTAAGAACGGAGCTTCAATAATTTCTTTTATATATATATATATTTTTTTTTATTTTTTTTATTTTTTTAATTTATGACAGAGAGAGAGAGAGAGAGAGATAACTGAACCGGGGGAGCTCCCAGTTCAGCATATGGTTCCGCACGGGCCGGGGCCAGGATTCGATCCTCGGTCCCCCACGCTGCAAAGTGAGTGCTTAACCCACTGAGCCACCCCGGCTTCCCCTCAATCATTTATTTAGTCTGCCTTTCATGCTCCTCCACAGCCCATCCCGGCTGGCTACCAGTTGCCCAGGGTGCAGGGGTGAATCGTGGAGGGGGAGATTCTGAGAGAACTGGGAGAAGGTGCCCGGCTGGCCCTCAAAGAGCAATGGATGGAGGAAAACGACAGCCCCTCCAGGTAACTCCGACCCAGTGCTCTGCCTGGGAGGCGGCCTGGTCTGCGAGAAAGCGGAAAGCTTTGAGTACTGCCTCTAGTTCACTGTGCCACCAAATGCAAGTTCCTAAGCCTTTTCCGCCCCTGGTTTCCTCATCTGTTGCACATGGGTGACAGCACCAACCATATCAATCTCAGAGATCAGTAAACACCGTATCACTCTCACCCTAGTCCCTACGTCCCTGTTGTGTCACTTTTAAGACCCCTGCGGCTCAGCTGAGCCCATCTTGGCTGCCACATGGATGCAGCACCGGCCATGGTGACAAGCCAGCTCTCCTCTGGGCCTGAGGCCTCACGGAGACCCCTGGCTCTGCGTGTCCTCCCATGACAGGCCGGCAGGGTGGCCCTCACCAGCTGTGGAGCCTGGTGTTGGCTGGGAAGCCAGGCTGCCACTCAGTGGCTACAACGAGCCCTCCCTGGATCGGGTCAGAGCCGACGAGGGGCCCAAAGGTGGAGCCCAATTGCCAGGCACCCTGTCCCCAGACCTCCCATGCCAGGACCTGCCCACCTGGGAGGGATGCAGACCAGCCTCCCTTGGCTTCCTCCTGCCTGTGTCCTGGTGCTCCTTGTTCTCTGCTCTGTGTCCCTCTCCCGGGGCCCCTCTTGCAACCCCAGGGAGAGGAGCTGGGCCAGGACAGCAGACACAATAATGCCTGGGGGTGGGGGCACCACTCCTCTGGTGGGGGGCTCTAGACCCTGGATTTGCTGGACAGTGGGGATCTGGAGGCCAGCACCCCCTCCCCCTTCCCCAGTGTGCATACCTGGGCTCGCTCACCGACCAAGCCCTCACCAGCAGGCCTGTGGGGGGGCCTGCGATGGGGCGGGGCAGAGATCTGCATCCTCCTGGGGCTGCCCACGTGCTCCCTCAGGAGACAGGGAGGCTCTGCAGAGGTCCACACTGCCAGCCGGGCCTGCGGAAGGCAGCCCTGCCCTCCTCCCGGGGCCCAGCCTGACCTGCCTCCTCGCTCTGAGCCCAGCCCCCAGCAGAACACCTGACAACCAAGCTAGCAGGAGGATCCTGATTCCTGGGGGGCGCAGGAGGCCCTCGACTGTGCCCTGCGACCTTAGGCCTAGCACTGGCCTCCCCTGGGACTTCCTGTCTAGACTGAGAGGGATGGAGGGACGGTCTCAGCGTCGTACAACGAGCAGGGCAGAGCCTGCTGGGAGCCAGGCCTCCTCTCAGTCCTGTCCTCTTTCCATTCCTTCCACTGTGGCAGCTGTTCTGAGAAAAAGGCTCAAAGGTGACTGGGGCCATCGTCAGGGTGAGGGCTGGGCTACGCTGAGGCCGAGGCTGCCCAACTCACAGTAAGTCACAGGAAAGAGCGGATGCGCTGGTAGAATGGCAGGTTTCACTTCTCTTCTTATGAGCCCTTCCTGCAGAGTCAGGAGGCCCCAGTAGGGGAGCACAGGGCAAACGAGCATGGCTGGCCTCTGCCTAGCTACCCCAGGGTGGCTGCGGGCCTGGCAGCAAGGGCAAGGACCAAGGAAGGTGTGCGGTGACCAGGTGGGGCTGGGTGCCCCATGACCCCCTAGGTCTTTGTTAGCAAGAAACGGCACTGCGTCGAGTCCCAGCTCCCTGCCACCGGGCACTGGTTACTGAGTAACCCGGGCAGATAGAGAGGTGCACCAGCTATCTCTCTCTGAACCCTTAGCTGACACCCACCTGATTCTTTCGAGGGAGCGTGATAATGGCTTTATCAACCGTTAAGACTTTGCACTAAGAATGCTTCTGAGATAGGGACCAAGAACGATTTGTCCTGAAGCAGCGACAGAGAAAAAACAATGGGCCTACCACCACCCAAAGGCCTTACTACCACCACCGGGTACACCCACAGAAAGCAAAGACGCAGCGCAGCAGTGGGACGTTGGTCTTAGGAGGGTGGAAAGAAGCCCCTTTCTCGGGGGGCTGCCATCAGTCATCCCAGTCCCTGCACCCCCTTCCTCTCTCTGCATCCCCATTGCTGACAGTCCCTACCCCCAGGTAAGCCCAATGGGGACTTAAGCTTCCTCATCAACCAATCAACCCCACCACTCGCTGCTGAACGAGGAGCTGCTCAGGTGGCCACGGGACAGGTTGGGCTGGCTGTCACTGCAGGCGACCTTGGCACTGGCCCTGAGGAAATAGACCTGGTGGCCTCCCCTTGGATTTGCCTGCTCTGGGATGCAGCAGATCTGAAAAGCATAGAGGGCTGGGAACAATAAGAACCAGGCAGTGGTGACAGTGCCACCACCCCACCCCTGCCCCTGGGAGACTGCGAGGTGGAGAAAGAGCAGCCTGGGCAGGATCCATGTACAAGATGGAACGGGGACAGGCCCAGAGTGGGAGGGCCTCTGAGCACTGAGGACACGAAACCCCCTTGGGGCGGAGAGCTGGCTCAGGGACTCCCTCTTCTTGTCACCCTTTGTCCAGCTGGGACTTGGGCGCTTGATCAGAAAGGTCAAGTTGACTCAGGGCTGGTCCCTAGAGCCTTTCCAGAGAAGGTAGCCATCAGCGAGTAGATACAAGGAGCCCAGGACGTTATAGAACCCATAAGTAGATAAAATGATTGTTCTTTTTAGGAAAGAGGAAAATATAGATTGTTTTGTTTGAGAAGGAAGCCAAGTAGGGGAACCCACTCCGTCTGAGAGCTCAGACAGAATGAAAAGGCGTGGCCGTAGGCTTCCGCAGGGGGTTTCGGGCCGGCAACTAGAATAATGCTGGAAGAGGTGAGAGGCGGGAGGGTCGGGAGAGGCGGCCACCAGGCAGCAAGCTGGTCTTTCTTCTGAAGAAAAGTCACGCAAACAGCGCAGATGGAGACGCACTGGTCATGGCAGCTTTGTGTCCTGCCTGGGAGGTGAGACAGTGGCTGTCATCTCAGGATCCTCTGGGGCACTAGCTTCATGCCTCACCCTTGTCTACTCTGCCTGGGTATAAAGGACCCAGGAGACAACGCAGGGGACATGGCATGGGGCGGAAGCCAAAATGGGAGCAGTAATAACCACCCATGCTCACTCCAGCTCAAACACCAACTCGAGGGTCATCAGGTGGGGGTCATGGGCTTCAGGGACTTGACCCCTGGTGTCTGTCCTCAGTTCTGCTGCTACTTCCAGGCAGTTCCCCTCTGACCCCGGCGCCCACTGGCAGGGCTTAACTGGAGGAAACAAGACCTTGGCCAACCACTTCGCCTTAGAGCATTTCAAATGGGGGCCTGAGTCAGACAGCCGCACCCTCAGCCTTGCCAACCCTCTGTGCAGAGGGAAGGGGGAAGCAGGAGGGCGGGAGAGGAAGCAGAAGCCTCGGGGGAAGCCCGGCAGTCACACCAGCTGGTGGGGGGGCGGGGTCACGTGCTCTGTCGGGCCAGGCCTGACCCTGAGAGGGGGCAGGAACTGGCTGGATAAGGGGCTCGGCTCTCCAGGTTCTGCCCCAGGATCTCTGCTCCCTTTTCAGAACAGCCTCACACCATCGAAGCTCATTTTAAGGAGCTCACCCTCCTGCTGCCCATAGCAAGGGCCTCTCCGCAGCGATCAGGAAAGTGAGAAAAGAGCGAGCTATCGTGGTAGCATCAGGCCCTGGCCAGAGGCCATCTCAGAACAGGGAAAGGAACCTTAGACTTGGGCCGAAGGAGGCCCCGTCTTAATTGCTGGTTCTGCTGCTTACTGTGACCTTGGGCACATTGCTTAACCTCTCCAGGTCTCTGAGCTTCTTTTAAATAAGAGAATAAACGCCTGCCACAGGAGACTATTACAAGGACTAAGTGAGATGCACGGGACCTAGCGGAGTGCTGGCAGAACCCTTCACACTAGCAGCTGTCACCCGCTCGCCTGGGCCTTTGCAGCTCAGGTGGGAAGATTTGGGGGGTGGGGGTGGGAGGAGTGGGGGGTGGGGGTGGGAGGAGTAGGAGGTGGGAGTCCACAGCTCCTGCTTCCCTGCCCGCCCCTCTCCCCATTCCTGCTCATCATACTGGTGCCTCCTCTACGCCTCTCTTCTCCCTGTCCTGAGGAGTTCCCCCTCAGGGCCCCAGGAAATGGGCCCAGCCCCTGAAGCACATGCCCCTGGTGCAGCAGCTGACCCCAGACATGCCCATGCAGACACGGGCGCTGAGGGCAGGGCACTGGCCAGGCCCACGGCTAGGCAGGACTCTGCAAGGCCTTGCACGAGCCATGCACACGCCCTGACACAGCGGGTCTGGCAGGGGGAGGAGGGGCAGACCGCTGCAGTCTCTGATTTCTGCTTGCACGCTTGGCCCGTGCCTCGTGGCCTCACCTACAGGGACTGGAGACACTCCTTCAGCCCTAGTGCACCTGCGGCTACACTTTATTGTCAGGAATAGACAGGTGACACCTTCACTTCCAGGCCTTTGCTCCGTGACCTCTGATCAGACAACTTTAGCTCCTCCAGGTCACGTGCTACCTCTCCCTCCCAATGAGGGACCCCTCCCTCCACAGAAACTCACAGGCATGTAGCCGTGGCCAAGCACTAATAACGGTAAGCTAGTTATGGGGCTAAGTTCCTTACATGTCTTCTCACTTAATTTTACCAAAACCCTGTTCTATAGGTAAAACACTGTTATTTCCATTTTATAGACAAGGACCTGGAGCCTTAAAGAGATTAAGTGACTTGTCTCAGGCTGGTAACCATGTGCTCCTTTGCTGCTTACACACGCTCAGCAGGAGGACAGCGGAAAGGCCCTGGGCTTGGGAGTCAGACTAACCTGGATTCAAATTCCAGCTCCGCCATTTACGAGCTGTGTGACACTGGACAAGCAGCACAGCATCTCTGTGCCTCAGAAAACCCACATCTTAGGCAGGCCAACCTTGCAGTAAATGACAATGAACAACACCTGACACTAAGTATTAATAGTAGGAAAAGCAAGTCGAATAATGGTCAATAATTCATGTTTAGTCTGTGCTGACCATGAGCCTGGCACTGAGCTAAGAGCTTCACACACTGCACCTCATTTAATCCTCACAACAATCTTATGAGGTAGGTTTTACCAGTATTCCCACTTTATGGATGAGGATTCCAAAGTACAGGCCCAACCCACCCTCACTCCGTCCCAGAGCTCTCGGTACATCTGCTTTCTTCACTGAACTGCCCTCCTCGGAGACACGTGGAAGCAGGTAACTGATGGTCAGAGCACACACTCGCTCTCCAGCTGGTCCTTACGTCCAAGAAAGCAGGACCAGGTCTCACTCATCTCTGTAGGTCTCAGAGCTCAACATAAGAATCTGCCCATGGTAGGAACTACATTAACATTCGGTGTTTGATGGGAGTCCACACCTGCACTCATGAGGAAAGAGGTAAAAGAACATTACTGAGAGTTCTCCATCAGACACAGTGCGTCCAAAATATTCACGTACCACATTTATCCTCTAGAGCCCATCTGACTTTCCCCAGTGGGGAAACTGAGGCTTAGAGAAGCTAACCGCACAAAGCACAGGGGTGAAAGGCTTCCCATCCAGATCTGTCTTATATCTGGGAGAGGCCGGTGGCATAGGGGTTAGACTCACACTTTAAGAAGTATGTGAATGACACTCATGGCTACAGAAAGTTGTGTTGTGTGTGTTTGTAAGCTCTTCAAAAATGCTAGTGTTGGGCAGGCTGTTTATAATTAGCTACCCTCTTTGCCCCCCATTTTCTCTGAAATATAAGTTACTTCAGTTAAAGGGTATAATTCCTACCTATGAATGAGACCCGACTGGGCACAATAGCAGCAGAGAGGCACAACTTTGCATACTTGGTAATGAGATGTGCTTATGTCCATTAAGAAGAAAAAAGAGAAGTTTTACCCTACAATAAAATCACTGGTTGATCAAGAATAAGAAAGAGGACAATGAAGGACAAAACCCGAATGGTAAATGTGTATGCAGGACTGTGGAAAGGGAAGCTGATGCCTTGGATTATAGTAGGTGCAAATAACAGGTCTGGAAAGAACAAGGAAGTATATTAGAAATTTTGCCAAAGTAGGCTCAGTTTTTATTTTATTCATATTGGTTTTTTAAAAGAGGCTGTGGTTCCTTTCGTATCAAATATTATGTCACTGTAAACATAGAATTTGGGTTTCTCTCCATTAAAATGATAAAATGTGGGAAAGCCGGGACGGCTCAGCGGGTTGAGCGCTCGCTTTGAGGCCATGAGGACCGAGGATCGAATCCCGGCTCCGGCCCAGGCAGGACCCACGTGCTGAACTGGGGAGTTCCCACAGTTCGGTTCTCTAGCTGTCTCTGTCTCTGTCTCTCTCTCTATCTGTCAAAAAGTAAAATAGAAATAACTAGGCACTGAAGACAAAAAGATAATTTCTCTCTATAAATGTGAAAAGATAAAAAATAAAAATAAAATAAAATAAAAAAAAATGATAAAATGTTCTCGAGTGTTGGTCATTGGGCGGCTCTTAATGAAGGTTGTAAAACGTTATTCTTTACCTCCTGCGTAATCTGCCTACATAGTAAAAATTCCATATTTTACTAGAATAATTTTCCATACCTTTTAAAACAAAGAAATGCCATTTAGGAAAGAGCTAAGTTTCTTTCTAATGTTACCTTCGATGCTTATTTTTAAGTGTATTTTTGTTACTTTCAATGGGATAAGTACTGTTTCTTAGGCACTCGTGATGAGCATTCAAACCTCTTAACAACTTTTTTGATTTTGCCTTCCCCAAATCAAATCCTAAATGCAAAATAAAATAAAAAGATCAGGGTACTTTTTTTTTTGTACCTAAAACTATCCTTTGAGATGCCTGAGAGGACCCCTAGAAAATTACAGATTTGTTCTTTCACCTTTTAAAAAGAGAGAGGCTAGGAATAACGAGGTTTATTTGCTATGTTACTGTTGACCAACTGCATGGGAATAACTGTGAAGTCAGAAGAGATAGTAACTTTCTCTAGGTTAAATTTATAACAGTAAATTTTATTATTTATGTAAATATTTCAGAAACTGTTATGTTGTATCCGTAGACATTTCTCAGTGCCCTCTTGGGCCACGGTTTGTTTCTGTGTATCAGTATCCTGGTGCCACTTTACCTGATGATAACAGCATAGTGTCACCAGTCATGATTCCAGTGGCCATTGAAAGCGTTGCCTAGGCTGCAAGCTCACCTCCTTGAGTCTAACATGTTCTAGGTCAGTGGGTTTCACCTCGGGCTGTACATCAGCCTTTCCTATGAGGTTTTATTAAAATACAGATAGTTAGGGCTTTCTCTAGACTTACTGAATCTCTTCAGTTGATGTTTTTGGTATGTCCTTGGTACATCATGTAAACTATTTCTCAGGGTTTTTACATATCTCAAGATCTTTTCCTCTATAAAAATTGTGTTCTCGCATTTTTATAAATCAGGTGTTATGTTCGCTGTCTTCTTCTTATGCTTTTAGCCATTGTCTAAAAGTTTTTATGGGGGGTGGGGTTGGCTTTATTTTGCTTTGCATACTCCAGGAACAACCAAATTTCCTTGTTAGGTGCATTATTCTTGTTATGGATTCTCATCAGATCATTCACTTTCAAAAATTATCAGATAGTTTTTGTTTTACTCTGATGCTTCCTAAAAACTCTGCAATCAGCTATTGGTCAAAAACTGTCTCAGAAAAGCACTGTACCAGGCCCTTGATCTTGGGCACAGGCTTCTGATGCCACCACTTAGACATCGTTAAGGACATACCAGCGAACTGAGTCAGGATTTCCAAAACTCTTCAATCAAGAAGCAGACCGGTTTATGAGATCGCTAGCCCGATTCAGCAGAACAAGAATTAATCACATAGGACTGACTAAACAAGGAGGGATGGTTGTTGTTTATATTTGGAATATTCTTGATGTTCTATTTTCTGGATGTATAAGGAAGCTTTTTCTCTTTCTTGTTGAGCCTTCTGTGACACATAACAATTCAGTAGATTCTGTTTTTGTAAACTGAAATGAAACATTTGTAAATACCTTATTCTCCCTATCTCATTCCCAAGAATCCACAATCTTGGTTGAGTTTTCTTGCTTTTTCATATCAATATGGTTATTTGCAAAAGTTCAAAAACAATCTGTCCTCTTTTTTTTTTTTTAAACCAGGGCATAATTAGACAAATTGGTTATGCAACCAAGGCCTTTCCTGAATGTCATAACTGGCAATGATGCTCATTTAATCTGATATAACCAGCCCCTTTAAAGGTTGCCTGTATGGAGCCAATACTAATAAAACCCTCCCAAGAAAACTGGCTCGCTGCGTTCTCTTAGAGGCAAAGAGGAAGGTCGCTCCCTGGCCACCCAAGAATCTTAGGATATCTGGGGGACTTCAAGAAGAGAGGAATTCGTCCAAATTTATAGGTACAGCAGGTAAAACCTACCAGAAAGAATTTCTTGGCTTGGCTTCCTAATCTCAGAACAGTAATGATAACAAGGTTTAAAAAGTCCAATCTAAGAGTCCTTATGAAAACTTCCAGCAAAGTAATCTCAACAGGCCTATAGTATAAATGAACATTCCTGCTGCCCCTGTGGTCAGAGCTCATCTAATGGGACCAGCCTTATTTTATGATCCAGAGGATCTTTCTTGTGCAACTATTTGTAATCAAAGCAGGAAAGACTGTAGAAAAAAAACGTGTTTCACCGGAAAATTGGGCATTGACTAGAGGACTCCTCTCCAGGTTATCTGACTCTAGCATCTCAATGACCTTACGCTATTTTACAATGCTGTTAAGTGGTAAGAAACTAAATCATAAGAAATATGCCTATGAACTGGTAGGGTTTCAATAGTCTTCCTTCCCAACCTGTGGAAAAACCAGTTTGCCTCAATACTTCTGATTTATAAATGGGCATGTTCTTTGTATATTTTTATAATTGTGATAATATACATCCAACATAAAATTTACCATTTTAACAAGTTTTAAGTGAGCAGCTCAGTGGCACTAACTCTTCAGATGGTTGCACAACCATCACCACCATCCATCCACCTCCAAGAACTTCCCATCTTCCCACACGGACGCTCTGTCCCCAGTGAACACTAACTTCCCATTCTTGCTCCCTAGATCTTCTTTTGAGCTGATTATAACATATTTTGGGTCCCTCATTATAAGTAAAATAAAATCTTTAACACCTGTTCATTTTTATGAGTCCAGTTTTATCTTTTTTCTGAGTGCATTTTAACAGCCCCAACGCATAACGCACAGAATAAACGATCTAAATGAGCGAAGACGTCTGGAGGTGCTGAGGACTGTCCGTGGGAAAGCGCGGAGGGGAAACTGCCACCCTGATGGCCCAGGACCCACGCGGTTGGGCATGTGAGATTTTCTGTTTCAGAACCAGAACAAGTGGGTCATGTGAAGAGCGCCTGTGCTATCTGAAGGGGGCTCCATAAGTCCTACTAATATAATCTGGGAATTTAGGTTATTTCTTCATCATCTGTTTTTCAAGAGAACCCAGGAATCTGGCCATTGACGTTACATTTTACAATGTGCAAATGATGGCAACTATCACGATGTTTAAAAAGCACGGTGCAAACCAAGCTCCAGAGTGTGGCCTCCGATGAAGGGCGGGCTGGAAGCTGTACCCAGCAGCCCGGTGCCCCGCACAAAAATGTTGGGGTGAAGACCAGCTGAGCGGGGACCGCTCCTCCCGTGTGTCTCGCAGGGCCCGGGGCTGCGCTGAGCTCTGCGCTTGGTGTTACGCAAGGGACAGAAGGGACACCGCAAGGGACAGAAGGGACACCGCAAGGGACGGACACTCCATGACTCTCATGGTCATGGGTCGGTACCTGCGCCCCAGGCGGCCGCTCCCGGCCCCCAAGTCCAGGGTCAGCCAGGCCCCTGCAGCGGCCGCGGCTCCGAGGCGGCGGGGCGGCCCCGGCCCGGGTCCCGGTCCCCACGCCCCCCGCCGGCCGCCGCCCGCCCCAGCCCGGCTCACCAGCTGTCCCTGGAGAAGGCGCGGACGAGCCAGATGCCGGGGGCCAAGGAGGACCGCATCCTGCCGGCGGGAGGACAGCGGAGGGCGCACAGCCGTGCGTCCCACCCGCAGCGGCGAGGTTTAAATGCCCCGCCAGCGGCCCGCCCCGGCCCCGCGGCCCGGCCGGGAGCCCCCGCCCCCTTGGGCCCTGCGCAGACCGACGGCCCGTCCTCCCGTGCTCCCGGGTCCTCGCCCGCTTTGCCTGCAGCCGGGGAACCGAAAGCCGGATCCCACACGTCCCCGCTCTACGGGGCGACCCATCGGCTGCAGCGGCTCCCGCAGCTCGGGACGGGCTGAGCTGCCGCCCGGTGGTCCACACCCGGCACGCGGGGAGCGCGCGCCCTGCGGGCCCCACACGGACCTCCCGCCCGGGCAGGAGCGTTCTGTTCCACCCAGACGCCCACCGTGCGCTGAGCCAGCCGGGGCCCCCATTCCTGCTCTCCCTTCGGGGGGCAGCGCAGGGCCAGGCTGGGGCACGGAAGTCCTGCTCTTAACGGTGGTCTTCAGGCCTCTAGCCTATAAGGTACTGTGCGCCCTTTGGAGGTGAGCCCTAGAGTGAACTACAGAGGAGCAGGGAGGGAAGTGCTCACCATGACAGTACGGCTGCTCATAGAACAGAGAAAAGGCTCTGTCTGTGCAAATGGCCTTCAGCACTGACCCCACCCTGTCCCTAATTCCTAGGAGTGCCCAGGCCCTAAGTGCAAGGTCGGGGAAGTGGGGCAACAACTCCACCAAACAGGTTAGGACCCAGAGTAATGGGCTTGGCTGCTACGAGTCCTGGAATGGAGCGGACAGGCAGAGTGAGTTGTCAGGGCCTCTGAATGCCAGGCAGTCAGGGGTGGGGGCCCGTGGCAGAAACGGAGACAGCAACGAGAGGCCAGGAGGCAAAAGCACAGAGAGGAAAGAAGGGGGGCAAGGAGCCGATACAGGACGATGCGAGGTGCAGAGAGGTGAACGCACAGCTGACAGCAGATAACCGAGTCCTCCATGCACCACCCGCTATGCCCAGATGAACACTCATTTTGTTCTTATCCATTTGGGAGGGATGGCTGTGCGTCCTGGTTTGCCTGGCACCACCTCAGGACACACCTGCCATCCCCGAATGTGGGATGGACCAGCTCCGGGCTCAGTAACACCCCACAGACATTAAGCCTGAAAGAAGGCAGGTTAAGGGGTGGGAAGCAAGGTAGAATGATGAGCTAGTACCCTCAGGAAGACAGCTAGCTACGGTACTCATTCTAAGGGGACAACAGAAGGGCAAAGCTGGCATACACATGAGCACGGTGGTGGCCGCAGTTACGCGATGTCACGCGTGGCCATAGCAGAGGAAGGGCTCCTGCAGTGCTATCCAGACTCCAGTAATAGGCACACCCGCCTTCCCATTTCAGACACGGAGAGGCCAAAGAGTCAGGCTCAGGAGTGCTCACTGTCACTCCTCTCCTGAGACACTGTGCCTCTCAGGGAACCGACCACACTGGTTCGGGGCTGGAACTCTCAGGAGACATCACTCATGGAGTGCCACCAGCAGCCGGGAGCAGGGCCACTCCTGAGGCAGTTGGTCTTGTCCTCGTTACTTCCTGGAATTCCAGTCACACATCCCTGCTCAGGGCCCAGGATGGCCCAATGTCCCTCACTAGCTCCTGTGCATGAGCTGCATGATCTCTGCTTCCTGCTGCTCAGGGTGGTGCCAAAGAGGGACACTGTAGCCCACATACTCCTTTCACTCACCTTCACAGGCTCCCCACTCTCGTCTCACCTTCCTGTTACCTGGTACCCTGTTCACACCCCCTCAAACCCTACAGGATGCAGACGGTAGTGTCTGAAGGAAACGAGGGAAGGAAAAGAGCCTTTAGTTCTTATTGTGGATAAAATGAGAGCTCTAGTAGAATTCAACTCAAACAAGTAGCTTATAAAGGTATGTCCACACTGCTCTGTAACTGGGAGTCACGAAAGGCTTCACAGGAGGAAATAGGAAAAGCTGAGCTGACGTTAGCTGGGCGCGTGCCAAGTCCAGGACAGCAGGACGAGCAGAGCGCGTGTGCACTAGCGTGCGCACCAGGCACAAGCAGGCCTGAGAAGTTCCATGCAGCTGGAGAGTACATGTGCACATGAGGAGCTGAAGATACGGCTGTTATTACTTGTGAGATAGTGAAGAGCTTTACAAGTCAATGTTCAGGGGTTGGAATTTTATCCTTTGGACAGTTGGGTGTTGACAAGGAGGTTTCTAAGGAGGATTGAGACATGATCAGAATTATGTTCTCAGAGGAGAAATGGCCATTTAAAAGCCCAGACTTCCGGTTCTGGACCAAGATGGAATAGACTCCTCCTCCCTTTTCTTCTTGCTAAGTACTAAAAGCCCCGGGCATTACAAGAAATCTCTGAAAAAGTCGAGAAGGCAGTTTAGCATGGGACCTTGAGATCTGAGGAATGATTTGCCTGGGTTTGCTTTCGCTTCTTCGGTGCTGGAGAAGCCAGTAATCTACAAACAAACAAACAAAAATGCCAACAAAAGCAGGCTGTATCTAGCTAAAGGAACACGACACACCACGGCAAACACTGCAGCTGCACCCCCTGCGGTCAGCAGACAAAGCGAGGGGCCTTGACTTTCATTGGCACATGGCTGTGATGAGGTGACCCCTGAGCCCCACTGTCAGGGTGATGTCAGAACTCCTAGCAGAAAGCCAGGACTTCCACCACCTTCCAGAGGTAATGAGCACCCCACCCCCACCACCCTGTCAATGGATGCCACATGGGAGCAGGAAGGAGGCACCCTGCCCGCCCCGTGCAGGGTGGTATCGGGAGAGGCTCAGTAGGGAGCCAGAACTCCTACTATCCAAGCAGTAATGAGGTGCCCTTCCCCGCCCTGCTATGGGTAGCAACCAAGGCCAAGGAGGAAGCCTGGATTTCCACCACCCACCTGGCAAAGCAGAATAAAAACTTGCTCCAACTACATGCTGTCACTTTCTTAAAAAACTAAACATACACTGACCATACAGCCCATTAGTTGCATTCCTGGGAGTTCACCTCAATAAATGAAAACTTCTGTCCATACAAACCTGTACACAATGTCCACAAGCAGCCTGTAATAGCAAAAAAATGGAAACAGCCAAAATGTCTCACATAGGAGGATAAATTGTAGTACATCCATACATTCAGTACTACTCAGCAATAAGAAACAAATTATTGGGGAAGCCGGGATGGCTCAGTGGGTTAAGCGCTCACTTTGCAGCACCAGGGACCGAGGATCGAATCCTGGCCCCGGCCTGTGCGGAACCATATGCTGAACTGGGAGCTCCCCCAGTTCAGCTCTCTCTGTGTCTCTGTATCTCTCTCTCTCTCTCTCTCTCTCTCTCTCTCTCTCTCTCTCTCTCTCTCTTTGTCAAAATAAATAAATAAATAAATAAATAGAAAAAAAGAAACAAATTATTGATACGTACAACTATTTGAATGGATCTCAACGGCATTATACTTAAGAAATCAATCTGAAAAGTCCACACACTATGGTTCCATTTATGCAATATTCTCGAAGTGACAAAACTGTAGAGACGGAAAACAATAGTGGTGGCAGGGGTTAGGGATGGTGACGGTGGGGAGGCGTGCAGTGTGGCTCTGTAAAGTAACACCAGGGAGACCCTTGTGGTGACAGGTTAGTTGTGTATCTCGACTGTGGTGGTGTTTACAGAATCAACACACGTGGGAAGATGTCACAGAAAGATACACACGTATTGTACCAAGGTCAGATTGGTGCACAGGACCTATCTGAACTATTTTTGCAATTTTCTGGAGATAGATAATTATTTTATTAAAAGTTCTCTAAAGAATGAGAGAAAAGCAGCCCTTCTGTCAACTTTTCAGTTCCTCCTAGTAGTTTTCAGTCTGCTAATTCTAGAACCGGGGGGTGGCAGGAAGTTACCTTTTAAATACACATCTTCTTCTGAGAATGTGCAGTGGGGCGGCATGGCCAGCTGTCCAAGTTAACTCAAAGTAGCATCTAACTCACGCTCATCCCTGCAGAGGGAAGGACTGCTTCCTAGATTCCAAGTTATCCCAACCTGCCCTCACTAACTCCTTTCTCTGCACCCCTGGGTGGCGAGGAGGCAGCGCTCCTCACACTCCACAGCAAGGACATGCGGGCTTCTAGTGGACAGGCAGGAACCACACAGTGACGGGGGAGAAGATGCCAGCTCGCCCAGGGGCAATCAGATTCCTCCCGATTCTAGGATGACTGCAGGCTGCCCACCTGCCTCACAGCGCTGCTCTTTAACGTCTGTGATGGGAACACATTTTTATTATAACATCGTGAAGCAACAGGAACGAAACAGGGAGAACAGGTTGGACAAATGAAAGTTGGAAATTGTGTTTAGAAACCAGAAGCACGTGACTGCAAAGAACTATGATGCTTTCCAGAGACACTGTGGAAGGTTTTGAAGGGGAGAGCTTTACTCATAAGATTAAAGGTCTGAATAGACAAACCAGGGCCACACAGTAAAGACTGAGGGCATTCCTGCCACCCCTAGGTGTCAATGGCAGCGCAGGCAGCCCCAGACCTGGAAAAACTCTTACATCTCCTTTGGCCCAGCAATACCTTCACCCTAGAATTTCTCCACAAAACTCTTTAGTACTGGCTCCTCGTCCACTGTTAGTATTCCTTATAAAGTACATGAAGAATGGGCTGTAAGATTCCTGGCAGAGTCTTAATCCTAGACCTGCCTTCTGAGAAAGACTCTCAGGCTCAAATCTTTCCTTTTTTAGAACCAAATACCATCTATATGTTCACCTCATATCAACATGTGCTCTAGTAATTTCTCTCTATTTACTGAGCACTGTCACTAAACCTTTTTTCCCCTTCCTATGAATGAACTTGGCCAGGTTCTTCCCAGTTTATAATGGCAGAGCTTCAGCCAGAGGGGGGTGGAATTGCCCAGGCATCTCTAGAAAAAACACAGAAAATTCATCAGTTTCTTTCAAGTACTTGTGTTGTGTTATCAAGTCTTTGTCTATATATTGCATGGAATGAGGTTTAAGAAACACACGGAAGCCTCAAAATTAAAAAATCCAATCAGGCTGAAAACAGATAAAACTATGAATAAATACAAATCCTGGTTAATTGACAAGTATTTTAAAAGTCAAATCTGAGATTCTTTATGGAAACTTCCAGCAATGCAACCTTAAGAAGACCTGTATGGTAACTCAACACTCTTGCTGCACCTTTATAAAAAATCAGATCCAATCCAATCTAATGAGACCAGCCTTAGTTTTTGATCAAGAATCATCTTTTTTTAGACTATTTTATTATTGAATTTGTTGGGGAGACATTGGTTAGTAGAACTATATAGATTTCAAGTGTACAATTCTATAATCCATCATTATTGTGTTGCATTACGTGCTCACCAACCACTCAGTTCTCCTTCCCCTGTGAGACTATTTTTGATCAAAATAAGGGAGGTTACAGAAAACATTTCATGCTTCAGTGGAAAATTATGCATTTTCTAAAGGACTCCCCTCCAAGTTATCTTATTTCAGTCTATAGGTGATCTAATTTGCAGTTCTGCAAACTGTAAATATCTTGGAAAAGATCAGTTTTGTCTCCATTTTGACTTGCAACATTCATTTATCTATGAGTTTTTCTCCTTTTACTTAAAAAAAAATTCATTTTATTGTTTTGACAGAGTAAAACAGAGAGACAGACAGACAGAAAGGGGAGGGTCCAGAGCAGTCTCCATGGTTGTATGTCATCAGTTTTTGATATAGTTTCATTCCACACAGGTGGGCGGGGGGCCGCACAGGGCAGGAACCAGATGGGGGCCTTCCACATAAAAGGCATGCCCCCATGAGCTCCGGGCCACACCGGGGGCCTCCCACATGGGAAGTTCACCCTGGTGAGAAATTAACTGGGGCCATACCCCAGTTCAGTATATGGATCCCCATTGGCTGGGGTTGGGATTCAATCCTCGGACCCTGGGGCTACAAAGCAAGTGCTTAACCCACTGAGCCATCCTAGCATCTGCTTACTTCCCTCCTGAGTTAAGGTCTTTAACACATGTTCATTTAATATCTGTATAAGTCATGATTTTATCTTTTTTTGAAAATGACCTTTTAACATACGGTATATAAACAATGATCATGTAAGGCAGGAAAAGAACAGGTGCTACACCAAGTTACAAGTACTGTGGCTGTGCAAGAGCAGGTGCTTCTGGTTTGAGAGAAACTGGGTAAGTTTTCATGGGCCAAGTAACTCTAAGTTATCAGAGTGATGGTAGTACTTTGCCTTAAGGGTGAGTAGAATTTGAAGTCTCAGAATTGGAAGGGCGATTTCAGGCAAGCAAAAGGCCTGCTAATCCTAAGGAACTCTTTTGACATAAATGCTATTAGCCAGCACCAGGCACCCTAGAGATGCAAGGGAAGGCCAAACTCAATCCTACCAGATTCATGTAGGAGCACCGCCTAATTTGGAACCAATCCCAGTGAATCTCCCTATGTATTATCAAACCTGGCAAGCTTACTGTCCCAACTACTCAGCTGAAGAAGGGCTCCTGGCAGGCGTAGGAGCATGAGGCGTGATGGTAACTGGGATAACTGGCCCACCAATTCAAAGCAGGGTGGCTTGAAATGAGCATCACAACCTACTTCCTGTATGTTACATAGCAGAGCTACACGACAGCCTAAACAAAGTCCCCATCCCTAGTAGGCCAGGTGTATAATTGTATGGCTTTAACTGCATCTTACTTCTGGAGTCAATCTAAGTTTCATTAGCAGCTATTAATCTCTACATTTCCATTTGGTCAATGGTCAAGAGGAAGAGGTGGGTAAGGAGCTCAGAAACTGTAATAGGTAGAAAAATGCATATTTAGTCGAGCATTAACTAAGTCTCCAGCTATCATTGTGTACCTGTGTCAGATGGCATTCCTTCATGGATGGATTTTCCAGTCTGAGCCTCTAAGTCTATATTTACTACAGACTTGCTATTACTAGACACTGCAGTGTAAACCACTAACATTTATCGGACTAACAGCACGTCGTTTTCAGAGGCCCTTATCTAGCTAAACTACTGAAGTTTACTGTCTTGGTTCAAGCTCCAATCCCACTTCACTCCAAACTTTCTTTTCCCTTGATCTCCCATTGTTGCTCTCAGCCTGCTCCTTGCTTTCTGTCTGTGTAGTCCCTCCTCCCATTTACAGTTTTCTGGTCTCCTTTCATCTACTATCCCCAACCTAGGTTACTTGTAAGGGAAGAAACAGGAGTTATCTGATGAGGAAAAAGACTGCCTGGCCCTGAAACCCTAAAAGACAAAGCAGTCTGACAATCAAGTTTTATGTGTAGAATATAAAGTCCTAATAAATGACAGGAAAAAATGTGCTAGTCAGCTCGATGGCTAGAGACAATAGAGTGCCCACCTGGGAAAACAGTCAAACATGTCCCTCCGGCTGAACCATAACTCAGTCTTGGCAAGGTGATAATGTGGGTGGATCCTGTTGGATGAGGGTAGCTACAAGTTCTTAGCCAGGAAGAATTTAAATGTAGGCATCAACTCACCCTCTGGTTGAGCAATAAAAGAAGGCGTACTGCTTTGCAATTTAAATGATACACCCATCCATTTTGCAACCAGGTACTCTCTTCCCTTGATTCTCCACCTCAAAAAACAAACTGACTTTAGTGGTGAGATGGCTCAACGTAGGAGGGAGCAATGAATGAAACCAAATAAAAGTAAATCAAATGTAAATGTTATAACTTAGGGACACAGAGTTTCCTCTTAGGCATTAACACAAAAGGTCAAATCGGATGTGCCTTTGTTCCTATGCCTATCTAGCTCACTCCCAGCTGAAATATTTGAACCATCAAGGATTCCATGTGGCGCCAATGGAAGCGAAGAAGGCAACTAATATACAAGCTCTATCTCACTGAATTCTCAAAACAACTCTATGAAGTACTCTTATTATTCCCATTTTGCAGATGATAAAACTGTACACAAGAGTTTAAGTACCTTGCTTAAAGGTCACGCAGCTGAAATGTGGTAGAACCAGGATTTAAACTGTGACTGTGATCTTAACCATTGCACAAACTATGCCAGAGTAGAAGGGCCTTTGAAAACAGCAAGAAAGAGCTTTGCTAACACCAACAATAACAAACACATTTTCAATCTCTAGAAGATTCTAGTCAGAGGGAACACAGAAATATAAATGGCTTCTCCCATCCCTGAATTGAACCATGTATATCATATATTCTCTCCCTAAGACTGCAAAGCTTCTTTTACTAAATTACCATTTAGTTTTTTGTATTTCTACCCTACTGTTCTCCCTGGTCTTTCACCCCTGATTGCAACTTTTATATGCCTGGGAATTATAAAATCAGTGTGCTTATCTGATTACTCATCAGGGTGTGACCTATGTCAGTGAACTTCCATATAGACCTGGCCTGCTAGAATGAACCTAATTCCTATTTAACTAGTCTTTCTTGTAGAAAAGCCACAAAATGCTACAGCTTCTAGGTTCTACTCACTACCTGAAGACCCACAATGATGGGATATTACTTTCCTACCTAAACCTATTATTTGGTGGTGGTGGTGTGGGAGCAGACAGTTATAAAGCTAACAAGGTTATATCAGGCCCAAGGTTTTTAAAAGTAGATTTCTTTTTAAATAACTTAAATTCACATAAAAATAGAGCAAATAAAATAAAACCCTAACATAATAGTCACCTAGATTCATTATTATCAAACTTTTGTTACACTTACTTTATCTTATCTCATTTTCTTGAATTATTTTTAAATAAATCTCAAATATAATTTTATTTCATACCTATGTACTTCAGTATCCATCTCTGTAAGGATACTTTCTTATACACCTATAATGTCATCATCATACCTAACAAAGTGAATGACTTAGACTATATTCAAATTCCACGACTGATTCAAAGATGCCTTTTTCAGACTTTTTTTTTTCCAAATCAGGATCCAAACAAGGTCCATACATTATATCTGGTGATTGTTTTCTCTATAAGTCTGTCTGAATAGACAGCTACTTCATTTTTAAATTCAAGCCATTAACCTGTTGAAGAAATTGGATCAGTTTTTCTATAAAGTGACTCATGCTTTCTCATAGTATAATGTGTTTCCCTATCTGCTTCCTATAAATAGAATCCTCACTGCTTTTCTCTTTATATATTATCTTCACCTAAACCAGAAACCACAGAAAATTATTTGAGTAACAATTTTCTCAATTCTCCCTAGTATACAAGTAGCACCATTCTAAGTGACGAGAAGTTGATTTATTACATACAATAAATTCCTTAGGGGCAGTAGGACTTAACCTTGCCCCAGAACCAATGAAAAAGGCTTAAAGGTCTGATTACATTGAGTTTCAACTTCTGAGGGGCAAAAGTACTTTGTAGAAGGCACTGCATGCCTCACACTGCATCGTATCAGGAAGCAACATCTGCTGCTCTCACTTAGAGTGATGTGAGGATGGATCAGTGGGTTTGGATGATAACAACATCTAACAGCTTCATCCATTAATGGTTGGTATAGGTGTTTGGGGAGGTGAGGAAGGAACCTAAGGCAAGAATTAAGTGTTAACAAGAGTGATCCCATCTGGGGGGGCCTGGGAGGGATGGTGACTCACGTAGTACAGCACCAAAATGTTTCGACCTAAAGGAATGAATGTGACTTGTTCTCCTTGGCAGACCCCTCTAGCAGGAGTCAGTAATGCTGAGAGTAAGACCAGCAATGGACCACTCATTTCCAGTGTAAGAGAGCTTTAGAAATCGAAGTCAACATATTCAATCTTTCACCAGAGGAATGAGCCTAATATGCGAGGTGCACATTGCTTTTACCCTCCTGTATATTTCCAACTTCCCAAATACTTTTTCTCTGAGAAACATTAAAAAATGCCCAAGATAAGACAAAAGGAAATTATGTTCACTACATTTAGAAAACTAAAGGAAATTTTGCTTCTAAAAATAGAAGCTAAATAAACACAGAAAAGTAATAACTGCTACTTTTTTTATCATGAAAGCACCCGTTTCTAGCCTCTTCATCCAGCGGGTAGTCAATAAAGTTGTTGACAATCTTATTCCTGCCCATCCAAAGGTAAGGGTGAGGCCTGGACAATTAAGTAATATACAGGAACAATGCACGGGAGAGGACACAGAGCTGACTAAATCAAAGCAATTAGAGTAAGCTGGTTTTGATTGGGACTGCTTACATGTAAGCATGTCATGCTCCAGCTTTCTGATTGCTGCTGCAGAAAACCTAGTATGTGACTATCCTCTGCTACCACCATAATCCTCACATTGCTTCTATCACATCCGTGTTCCTGAATTCTGCAAGTAGATAAAGTTCCCTCTGGGGAACAGCACAGCTGAGCTTTCTTGGGGTCATGTCCCTCTTGCTGGATCACTTTCCATACTTTCCTTCATCTTCCTGTTCTGCCTTCTTCGTCTACTGTGACTGACCAAACTTGCATCCACTGTGACAAGGTTAGTGCTGGAGTGAGCACAGAGAATGAACTCGTCCCACTTTATCCCCTGTTCACCGTAAAACCCACCATGCAGCATGAAGAACAATGAAATGGAAAACTTGACAGTGAGGTCAAAAGTATAAAACATAATACATTCATAAAGGTTAAAGCTACAGGGGAGATTGAAGGTCGCTTAGTATAACCCTCTTATTTTACAGAAAACTCTATCCCAGAGAAATTATTTGTCTCAAATAAGTGGCAATGAGAAAATGGAAAACAAAGAAAAAAGATGTCTAAAGATCTTTTGAGTAATGATCAAAAACATTACGTAAAGATACTAATCATGTAGAAATATTTGGAATTTTCAAAATGTTTGTTCATTTAAAAAACATTTACTTAGAACCTATCATATGCCAAGGATAGTCTTAGGAACAGGGATAGAGCATTGAACAAAAATAGACAAAAATCCCTGTCCTCGTGGAATGTATGGTCCAGTAGGGAGAGAGAAAAACAATAAATATTAAGTAAAATATATCGCTATTTTTTTGTCATACAGCTAGCTATAAGTATCATGAAGAAAGTGAAACAGGGAAAGAAGGTAAGAATATCTGAGTGTAGGGGTTGGGAAGAGGGTTGTATTTTGCAATAGGATGGTCAGGGAAGGCTCTTAAATAAAATATATCTGATAAAGACTTGAAAGAAGAAAGGGAGAAAAAGTGCCCCCAGGCCAAGCCAACAGTAAATGAAAAAGCCATGAAGTGAGTGTCCCTGGAATGTCCAGAGACATACAAGGTCAGACAGCCTAAGCAGAATGAGCAAGGAGATAAAAGCTCAGAAGTACTTAGGACCAGATCTTACAAGCCTTGCATGACACTGGCTTCTCCTGAGTAAAACAAAAAACGGAGACTTTGAACAGAGGAGTGATAACCATCTTACTTTTTTGAAAGAACTGCTTTGGCTGTGGTACTAAGAACAGCCTTTATGGGGCAAATATAGAAACGAAATCCAATTCAGTGTCTATTGCAATAACACAGATGAGTGAGGATGACAACTTGGATCAAGGTTGTAGTGGGGCACACAACTAATAGTTATTTTCAAAATATTTTCAAGGTAGATCCAACAAGGATTAAATGTGGGTTGCACAAGAATGACAAGAGTGAAGGTCAACTCTGTTTTTTTTGGCCAGAGTAACTAGAAAAATGGAGTTGTCATTTGATGAGATGGAGAAGACTACAGAAAGAAAAGATATTTCTGGTGTTTAGTGTGTGTGTGTAGGGTATAGATCCAAGGGTTACTGTTTTGGATGTGTTGTTTGGCTGCTGTATTGATAAAAGTTCACAAGGTACAAATGCAGAGATTACCCCGGAAACTTAACAATAATCCGTGAGAGAGATGATGGTTTGAAGCCGGTGTCTGGCAGTAGAAGCAATGTGAACTGGAGATATATCTAAGTAAAGCTGACACTATTTGCTGATAATGTAATGAAGGATGAAAGAAAGAGAAAGAAGGAAGTCAATGTTTCTTCAAGGTCCTTGGCCTCAGTAACTAGACAGATGGAGCGGGCTGGTATTAACTGCTGTGGGGAAGACTGTGGAAAGAGCAAACCTGTGGGAATTCAGTGATGTGCACTTGTCATGTAGGCAGTCAGGGCTGTAACAGTTTGCAGTTTCAGGCAGAGGTCAACCAGAGATCTAAATTGGGGAGTTATCTGTATCTAGATAGTAATTAAAGCCATGAGACTAAAAGAGATCACCAAAACAGCAAGTATAGACAGAAGCCCAGGACTGAGCCTGGGACTCTAATATCAAGATATTGGAGAGGGACAAAATACAGCAAAGGAAACTAGAAGCAACAGCCAGTTGGAAGAAGAATCCAAAGTTTTGGTATTGTGGGAGCCAGGTGTAAGGTACTTCAAAAACTGGAGTGGCCAACTGTGACTGATCCTGTTGATAGGTCAAGATGAAGTCTGGGGATGACAACAGGATTTAGCAATGTGGAGTCACTGGCAACTTTGAAAAGGGCACTTTCATTGCAGAGGTAAAGGCAAGCAGTCTTACTAGAAAGCATTCAAGTGAAAATGTCAGAGAACAGAACTAGGAAGTAGACAGTTCAAGTTTTGATATAAAGGGAAGCAGAAAAGATTGGTGGTGGCTGAAGGAGAATGCAGGGTCAAGAAATGCAGCTTTCTTTTCTTTTCTAAGTTGGTTGGTTTTTAAGGTGGGAGAAATTACAGCACGTTTATATACTGCTAAGAATACTCTAGTAGTCAATGTAAAATTATGATGCACAAAGGAAGGGAAAAAAATTATGAGGCAATATCCTTAAGTAGGTGGGAAGGAGCTGGATTGAACCACAAGTCAGAGTAGATCTAAGGCAGGAGAACAAACAGTTCGCCCATTTAATAGGAATTAATATATACAGGTAGGTAGGGAGATATGACAGGGGGAGCTCAGGGAAGATCCCTTTTAATTGCTTGTTTGTTCAGTAACACAGGAAGCATTGTCACCAACTGGGAGTGAGTATGAGGAAAAACTTACAGGAAGTTTGAGGAAAGTAAAGAAATGCAAATTATCTAGGAAAGTGTTGTTCAGTCATTTTCCACTTAATGAAATATCTGCCGTCTACCCTATTTGAAAATAGTGGACTCATATTTAATTGTTCCCCTCACCCCAGAAATCAAAATCTATCTGACTTAGGCTCAGTTCTTATCTTTAAACCTCTTCTTCCTTATAGGGCCCTGATAATTTAGAAAACTTGTAGAATTTGTCATCCTGGGCATGATTTCACAAACTTGTAAAAGCAGGCAAACTCTTAAGAATCCAGGCTCTTTTCCAAAGCACATTCATCCAATTCAAACTGGATTCACCGCACTATCATCACTAAGGGTCATGAGACTTTGGTTTCCTCACTGATAGATGCCAACTATCCCAGCATTCTCTAACCTCACACAAAAAAACCATTAGACGCAGTCTACATATGACCAAACTACAATGCAAAAATCATATTCAGTCTCAGGTGAGTTTATACTCATAGACTGAATCGAGAGGAAGAAGACCTGAAAGTTCCCTAATCCTATGCAAGATCAAACCCCATCATCATCCTACTATTGACTTGATATCATACAAGTCAATTCACCTATTTCAGATAACCAAACTTACAAAAAAGGGTAAGAAACTTGTACAAGACCAAATAAATAAATAAGTAAATACCAATACAACTTATCCTAGGAATGAAAGGTTGGCTTATGATGTGAAAATCAATTAATGTAATAAAACTTATTAATAGAGAAATGGGCAAACAAACAAAACACCACACATGACCACCTTAATAAATGCAGAAAAAGCATTTGACAAAATCCAACACTTTTTTGTGATAAAAACACTTAGCAAACTAGTAATAGAAGGGAACTTCTGGGGAAGCCAGGATGGCTCAGTGGCTTAAGCGCTCACTTTGCAGCCCTGGGGACTGAGGATCGAATCCCGGCTCCGGCCCCGGCCCATGTGGACCCATATGCTGAACTGGGGAGTACGTCCAGTTCAGTTCTCACCGAGGTGAGACCCCAGCCCAGTTCCTGCCCTGTGCAGCCCCGTGCCCACCTGTGGAGTGAAACTATGTGGAAAAACCAATGATGTACAACTATGGAGACTTTTTGAGGCCCTCCCCCTTCTCTCTGTCTCTGTCTCTGTATCTCTCTCTCTCTGTCAAGATAATAAAAATAAATCTTAAAAAAAAAAAAAAAAAAAGAAGGGAACTTCTTCAAACTAATAGAGAATCCAGGGAAAACCCATAGTTAACATCATACCTAATGGTGAAAAGACTACGTAAATGCTTTTCACCTAAGATCAGGAACAAGGCAAAAATGTCCACTTCATCATTCCTATTCAACCTTGTACTGAATGTTCTATCCAGGGCAATTAGGCAAGAAAAAGAAATAAAAGGCATCTAAGATTAGAAAGGTAGAAGTAAAATTATCCCTACTTGCAAATGAGAAGATCTTATATATATATATATAAATTTCTAAAGAACCCCCTAGAAACTAGAAGTAAAAAGTGAGTTCAGGAGGGTATAGGATATAAGATCAACATGCAGAAATCAACTATATTTCATACAGTTGTGATAAACAACCTGAAAACAAAATCTAGAGAACAATTCCATTTCAAAGAGCATTAAAGAGAATACTTCAAAATACATTAAACAAAAGAAGCACAAATGTTATGCTCTAAAAACTACAAAATATTGTTAAAATACATTAAACAAGACTTAAATGAATGGAAAGACATCCTATGTTCATGGATCATGGCAATAGCTTCCAAATTGACCTATAGGTTCAATGCTTTCCCTATCAGAATCTCAGCTGACTTTTTTTTGCAGGAAGGTGATCTTAAAACTCATAAAAAATTCAAGGGACTCAGAACAGCAAAACAAAGTCTTGAGCAAAAACAAAGTTGGAGGACTCATACTTCCCAATTTTATGACTTATGACAAAGCAGCAACCAAGACAGATTTTATTGAAATGAGGATAAACATAAAGATCAATGGATTAGAACTGAGAATTAAAAATTATACCCATACATTAATGATCCACTGATTTTTGACAAGAGTGTCACATCAAATTCAATGGGGCAAATAATAGTTTTTGAGCAAATGGTGCTAAACAACTGAATATCCTCTCATGCAAAAGAATGAAGTTGGATCTCTAATAACACCATACACAAAAATAAACTCAAAATAGATCATAAACCTAAATATAAGAGCTAAAACTTTAAAGGAATAAATCTTTGTGACTTTGGTTTAGATAATGGGTAAAGCAACAACAAAAAAATAGATGAATTATACTTCATCAAAATTAAAAACTTTTGTACTGCAAAGAAAAACATCAAGAAAGTGAAATGACAATTCCATGATTAGGAGAAAATATTTGCAAATCTTATGTTGATAAAGGACCTGTGTGTAGAATATATGACCAATTCTCATAATTCAATCATTAAGATAATTGAATTACAAAATGGGCAAAGAATCTGAAGACAGTTTTCCAAGGATAAACAAATGGCTAATAAGCACATGAAAAGATGCTCAACATCATTAGTCATCAGGAAAATGCACATTAAAACCACAATGAAATACAACTAACTACTTTACACACAGTAGGATGGCTATAATCAAAGAAACAGATAATGACAAATGTTGGAGGTTGTGATGAAACCTGAGTTCTTATGCACCATTGGTGGGAATGTAAAATGATGTAGCCACTCTGGAAAACAGTTCTCAGTTCCTCACCATAGAGCTATCTCCCATATGACCCAGCAAATTCATTCCTACATATATACCCCAGAAAAATAAAAACATACAGTCACAGAAAAACTTGTAAACAAATTATCATAGCAGCATTATTCACAACAGCCAAGAAGTAGAAACAGCTCAAATGTTCATCAACTGATGAATGGGTAAATAAAATGTGATATATCCATTGAGTGGAATACTATTTGGCAATAAAAATAAAGCACTGATATAGGTTATAATATGGATTTTAAACACATTACACTAAATGAAAGAGTCCACTCACTACAGACCATATATGGTGTAAAAAATAATATAAATGGATCCACCTTAAATGGAGTAGGAGCTGCCATCCCAGAAGAACTGACTTGCACATCTTACTCCTCAAACTTCTGGAATGTTAGTAACGAACAAAACCACCTTTGGAGTGGGCCTAAAGTAGCACTGTATTCCAAACTGTTTGCTAACTACTGGACTGAAAATTAAAAATTCTTCAGAATCACCATCACTGTAGTAGCTTATAGGCACCTATGGAAATTCATTCCTTAGCTTATTAACACCCACAGAAATGCCTTCCTTCTACTAACATAATTGTTTCCCTTCCCTTTCTCATAAATGCCACTTGCCTTCACCTCCTCATCAAAACACTATTTGGCTTTCTGCTGAATTAGTGCTTCCAGAAGAGCTATTCTTTTGGATCTCAAATAAATGCTTGTTGCCTCTCAAGATGGCCTTTTATTTTTAGGCTAACAATTATATGATTCCATTTACATGAAAAGCCCAGAATAGGCAAATCTAGAGACAGAAAGTTGATGATTGCCTAGGGCTGAGGAAGGAGGGAATGGGAGGCAACTGCTAATGGGTATGGGTTTTTCTTTTTTAAATTTTTAATTGTGGTTAAAAAAAAAATCACACAAAATCTAAAAATTATCATTGCCACCATTTTAAATGCATAGTTCAGTAGTGTTAAGTATACTCATATTGTTGTGAAACAAATCTCCAGAGGAACTCTTTCATCTTGCAAAACTGAAACTCTGCCCATTAAACTTCCCGTTTTCCCCCTCCCCCAGGCCCTGACAACCACCATCCTACTTTGTCTCTATGAACTGGAGTACTCTAGGTTCCTCATATAAATGTAATCATACAGTATTTGTCTTTGTGACTGGCTTATTTCACTTAGTAAATGTCTTTAACGCTTATTCATATTATGTGACAGGATTTCTTTCCTTTTTAAGGCTGAATATTACGGTAATATTCCATTGTGTGTACACACACACACACACACTACATTTTATTTATCCATTCATCTGTAGGTGGACACCTGGGTTGTTTCCACCTCATTGCTATTGTGAATTAGTGCTGCAATGAACATTGTGTAAATATGAGGTCTGTCAATTAAGTTCACAAATGTGTCACTGTGCGCTTATGTTGGCAGCACTATACAAACAACTCAGGTTTTGCAACCTTGGTATATCAGTGTCTCACAGCTGTGTTTGTGTCAATGTGTAGCGGTGTTTTGCTGAGTGGCGTTCATTATTGTTGATGTGTGTTTTTGTGTGCCATTATTGTTGTATGTTTTTTGAGTTTAAATTAGAACAACGAACAAACATTAAATTTGTTCAACTTGGCAAAAGTGGAAGTGAAATCAGGGACACGTTAGTGAAGAAAATGGCAGTGTACAAATGGATTAAACATTTTCCTGATGGGAGAGAAGGGTCACTGATGAAGTAAGGTCAGGGCAGCCAGTAATGAGCAGAACTGATGAAAACACTGCAAAAATTTTGTCAAATTGTGTGTCAAAATCATTAGCTGACTATGAGAAGCATAGAAGACTACAAGTAAACATTGATAGAGAAACAGGTAAATCTTAACTGAAAATCTTGGCATGAGAGAGGTTTGTGCACAAATGGTCCTGAAGGAGCTCACTGATGAACAAAAGCAAAGGAGAGTCAAAGTTTGCCAAGACCTTTTGGAAAGGCAAGATGATGTTTGAGCCATGTTATCACTGGTAATGAAACATGGGTGTACCAATACGACCCTAAAGCAAAGTGCCAAAGTACACAATGGAAGTCAGCCTATTCTCCACAACCAACAAAGTTCTGTCAGTCCAAATCAAGTCAAAATGATGTTGCAAACCTTTTTGATATCAAAGGGATTGTTCATTATAAATTCGTACCAATTAGACAAAAACAACCTGAACTTTTTGCCAATAACTCGGCTCTTGCATTACAACAATGCACCAGCTCACACAGCACTGTCTGTGAGAAAGTTTTTAGCCAGTAAACAAATAACTGTTTTGGAACACCCTCCCTACTCACCTGATCTGGCCTCCAATGACTTTTTTCTTTATCTGAAGATAAAGAAAATACTGAAAGGAAAGCATTTTGATGACATTCAGAACATCAAGGGTAATATGACAACGGCTTTGATGGCCATTCCAAAATTTCTGAAGGGTGGAGTAGGCACTGGCGTCGGTGCATAGTTTACCAACTGGAGTATTTTTGAAGGTGACTACATTGATATTCAGCAATGAAGTATATAGCAGTTTTCCTAGGATGAGTTTGTGAACTTCATTGTCAGACCTGTATCTCCAAGACCCTGTTTTCAATTCTTTTGGATATAGACTCAGAACCGGGATTGCTAGATTATAGGGACATCTTTTTAGAGCGACAAGTGTTTTAAAATGTCATAGCACCAACAGTTGTACAACCCTAGAATATACTAAAACCCATTGAACTGCACATTTCAAATGGATGAATCATATGATATATGAAGTATATTTCAATATATATCATATATCAAAGTTGTTAAAAAAAAATACAATTCTTAAAGGCTGAATCAAGGATATAGCTACTTAAGAATTTTGACTGAACTTGAAACTAATCTGGTTAAATAACCAATCAATCTTGTCATACAGGTAATTTTGATTATTTTCAATGACCAGGCTAGATATTTAGGTGTTTTTCAGACAAGCTAAGTGCTTCTTCAACACTGATCATTAGTGAAAGTATGAAAAAGAAACAATCAATATATCATTAATTTACCACATTAAACCTTTTCATATTGTGTCAGAAAATACTGTGAAGAAATAACAAATTCATGCTAATGATAGCAATTTTTATTTCATCTGCTTTGTAGGTATGCCATTCACCAAATTAGGGAAATAAGGCAGGACTTTACTCACTCTGATTTCAGATTCAGCTTTTGAAATATCACAATTATTTCACATAGAAGATACTCAAATGACAGAGGGTTTATTTGCCTTTTTTTTTTGGCAATGAAAGTTATAAAATTAAAAAGTTTATGTCCAATGTCACTGAATGGGGAAGGTGGTAAAATAAGTTAAAAAAAAACAAGAGAAAAAGATTTTGAGAAAAAAATGTGTATCAAATTCAGATTCTTCTAACCTCTAAGTGTATACACAACTCGAAAAGCTAACAGCAATCTCCATGGCCACTGATGCTCAGAAACTCATTTCATCATCTTCTTTTCTGCTTCATCCAGACTTTTCAATTTTGTCAAGACTCCAAGATTCAATTTTGGAAAGACAATAAATAAGATAATCTCAAAGATTTCTTATGATCTCTTCTGATCAGAGCAGAGCACAGTAAGAGAAACCTTACTAATCTGACTGATCATTTTAAACATAGATTCCATATGGTTCACAGCAAAAAGACAAGTTTGGAAGTCTCCATCTTGGCACCACGGTGAAGACTGAAACAATGGTTCTGATCTAATTACAGAGAAAGTTCTTATGTGGGACAATCTTTCTTTCCAGATTACACATCTTATACACTTTAGCAGCTTTTCCTAAATAATCTCAAAGTTGATTTTAAGTGAAGGCTGAAGTGCTAACAGTTGATTTCAGGTTCTCACATATTTTTCAAAGTTCGTCTGTGGGCAGCAGCAAAATTATGAATGGCGGCTCGAAGAGCTGAGTTTCCCTCAGGGATATCACAGGAACTGATGACTGAATGCAGTGCCCGGGTATACGCTGCAAATAAAGGTTTGCACAGTGATGAACTCAGATTCTAAACAACTCTCCCAATGTCTTTCCTATTAGTACTACTTCTCTACCCAGTCTACAGGTAGTAACATTAACTATCCATTGAATAAATATTTATTGAATACTTACTACATGCCAAGTACTCTGTGAGGATAGAAAAGATAATTAAATTGCAGTATAATACTTCCAAGCCAGAGATATATACAAAATGTCATCACAGAATAAAGTTCGAAATGAATGAAAAACTAAGAGAAGATGAAAAAGATTTCCAGAAGTGGTAACATTTGAGATGGTCTTGGTTTAATAAGAGTAAAGAAAAGGAGGCATTTGAGGCAGAGAAATGAGTGTGTTGGGTACAAAAGATATAAAAATGATCTGATACACGCTGCGTATAACAATACCAAGTTGGAAAAGGCCTGAGTTTTGCCTGGGCCAGAGAGTAAATATGCCAAATATGCCATGTGTTTGTATTGTAAAAAGCCTGGAGGCTTTAGAATTGGAGAATTTATCAGATTTGTGTTTTTTAAATATAACTCACAGGACTGATAAGAAACTCCTATCACACAGATGGGGCACTAGGAATACAAATACATGCAGTATTTTCAGTGTGTGCACAAAGCCTACATAATCCCTACATGATGTAAACCAGTATGTTGAAAGATGGACAGGAAATGAAAACATTAGGGACAAGAGGAAAGACTCCATTTTCTCTAGCTAGGATTCCTAATAAACACAGAATTTATATTGGTCCTCATTTTCCTCAACATGCCCTCGACAAACTGGCAGTTTAATGTGCACATACCATGGCTGTCCAGGCAGTATCCAGCCATGTAACTGTTCTCATTATATTGACAATGGCTGGATTTTTTCCTGGACAGTCCTTGTGTACAGTAGTAAGTCTGTGTTAGATAACATTAAAGTATTTGGATAACATGGAATTCAACTGGACAGAGGCCTAACTTAATGGTCATAAAAGGTAAGCTCTAATATTCATTTACAAAAGAACCTGGAATTCAAGTCTTCCTACAGTAAAGTGAGCTAGAAATATTTCCCTAGCATAATGAAGACAAGATAATAACAGATCTCAAAGAAAAATATAATTCACTATAATTATTTTTATTGCCTCAGAGTTGTTTTATAAAGGGGTTGTAATAGTCTCTGATACCTAGTATGCACTGAATGTGAAATCACTACATCACTACTTTTAAAAAATTGCCAGCAGGCCCCAACCATTCCTTTAAGAAACTTACCTCTGTGGTTTTTATAGAAAATACAATTGTTGGCACAGGTGTCAGGATGAGCATCCCAAAAGCCAGGACCACAGCAACATAGTGGAGGTAAAGTAATATTATACAGCTGCATTTTCTCTTCAATCTGGGCTCTTAAAGCTTGTACATATCTATAAAAATTCAGTATTATCAGGTTGAAGGAAAGGTATGAGCACAAGTACTTTACTACCAGCTTTATACTGTTAAAAGTTATTCCACTCCTCTGTGCCTTGACTCTTCCTCTTTGCATTGGGAAATATCACTGGAAAAATGTAGTGCTATTACAGAGAGGTATTAGGCAATTAAAGAAAGTAGTGAAGTTCTGTAACCCCCAAAGTATAAGAAAACACAGTCAATTCTTATAAGGAAAAGGAGAACACTGACTTCCTAACAAGTCTCTTCTAGAACCAGAATTTCATGCAAAACTTTTCAAAGTACCTTTGGTATTCCTTTGCTCTCTGTAGCTGTTTTTCTCTGGCTCCTTTTATTTCTTCAAGTTGTAGCTGGGCTAATCTCTCACTCATCATTTCCCCTGAATATGATTCTTCACGAATGTTCAGTCTTAATATCCTCTGCTCTTCAGCATAACGTTGCTGTTCTTTCTTTTTCTTAATTCTGAGAATAAAATCATAAGTTGGTTAGGAATTTCATAAAATCATTATTTAGAATTAGCTTGTAGGTCCAAATAACTCAAGAAATTCCCAGAAACAAAGGAGTTAGGAAATCAGTTTAAAACCCCTAGAATAGTTTCAAAAAATCCTCTCAAATGAAAATGACCATATGGTTACTATTATGAGTTTCTCTGTAAGAATTTAAGTGTAAGAGCTTTCTCAGGTTGAAACTACAAGCAGACAAGAACTTCTGGTTTTATCTAAAATAGAATAACAGATTTACCCCCTCCAACCCTAAAAAAAATAAAAAATAAAATAAATAAATCAACCAACCAACCAGACAAAATACAAAAAGAAAAAAAATTGTTTTCAAGATTCTGGACCTCTGGCAATGAAAAACAATGATCCTGGACAAATGCAAAACAAATGAAGTGAGCCCCAAGCTTACCACCTTGGAAGTCTCCAAGCAATGGGCTAGGGCAGGGCAGTAGAGATACAGCCTAGTGGATTCCCTGAGTTGAGGAGATGGAGCTGAAAGTCTAGGCACACAAAGGCAACTGGAGTTCATAAGACAGAATACCAGAGAGGAGAGAGCTAATCAGAGAGAACCCCAGAGACCTACAGGTCTCCTTCCAGTACACAGCAGAGTACCATGCATGTATGTGAGGAAATGACCTGAGGTGAGGGGCAGAACCATCCAAAAGGTTAACAGGAAACAGTGCCTTGTGCTCACACAGAGCAGAGAATGGTGCCTATTCTACCAGATTTGAAAAACTCATGATGCACAGAGCATTGGTTAGTTTTCAGGAAGATATTATCTCAGTAGTGGGGAATCATAATCAGTCTTAGGCTGAGCACTGCTCCAGACACACCTAACAAACTGTAAAAGCAAAACCCCAAAGTAACTTAACTACATTCTAAAAGAAACCTTGGTAACATTTATAATACAAAGATATCCAGGAGCCAAAAAGGTAAAATTCACAATGCTGGACATCTAATCAAAGGTTACCAGGCATGCAAAGAAGAAGAAAATCACAATTCATAATGAAGAGAATAATCAATCAAACAAAACCAACAGAGGACTGATACTTAATTAGCACATAAGGACATTAAAACGTTATTACAACCATATTTCAGATATCCAAAAAGTTTATACAAGAAATGAAATCAAACTGAAAACAAACTTCTCAAGATGAAAATTACAATTTCTGAGATGAAAAAATACACTAGTCAATAGGTCCATGTCTATTAAAGAAATGGCATCAATAATTAATAACTTCCCAAAACAGAAAGTACCAGGTCTAGGTAGGTTCACTGTTAAATTCTACCAAACAATTAAGGAAGAAAGTATACCAATTCTCTACAATCTCTTTCTAAGAATTACTTCTTAGCTCATTCTATGAGGCCAACATTATCCTAATACCAAAACCAGACAAAGATATTACAAGGAAAAAGAACTACAGACCAATTATTTCTCATGAACACAAAGGCAAAACTCCTAAGAAATATTAATAAATCAAATGTCTACCAATTAGACATATTAATAAATTTAACAATGAAGAAATGAAACATACCATTTGATTTTTATTACAACTAGATGAGGTAACGTAGCTTTTTATCAATTCCTGTTTAGAAAGCAGATGTTTATTTTGGAATGCTACAAAAGTTGGTTTTGACTTTAAGTTAAATCACATAACCTCCATTCAAAGTCATAAATGATTTTGTTTTTTCAACAAGAAAAAAGCAAAAAGTAATTAAAAAAAATTATTTGCAAACTATCAACTAGATTTATTTTGCTGATACCATCTGTAAGACAGACACCTTCATATTTTTTTCTGGGGTCAAGTTATAAATCCGAGAAGAAAAAGATTATCCAGTGAGAAAATGGCAATAAAACAAAAGCCTTACACAGAAAAGCTTTCACAATAGGTCAGCAGTATAGCTAAAGAAGAATTCCCTATTGACTATGCCATGTGGTAGACATGTCATAAGAAGATTTAGGTTAGACATAAACTACCCAGAGCAGGAATGTCTTGGCTTCAGTTAAATGAACTTAACTAAATTTGCATTCTGTCTTTCACCTGATAAGTCTGTAAAATGCTTACACAGGGACGCTAAAGAACTGAGAGTGTTTTTGATGCAGATCAAATCATAATTATACTAAACGATTAGGTTATATTAAGACAAATCTTGCCTATACCTAAGAATGAACTTTCTGAGAGTCCGTGTCCTTAGATTCTGAAATTGTTACCCAGGGAAATTGTATAATTACATTCTAAAGAACATTAAGAACAGAAAAGATCCTTGAAACATTTAAATAGATTCCTGCCTAAAAGCTACCATAGACAACTTCATGAGGATATTTCCAAGCCTCCTCTATCTCAATCTGAAACACACATACATACGCACACTTTTTTTATTGCAGCAGGTTTTGTCAAGTTGCTTTAAGGAAAACAGTATTATATCTCAAGAGGGAAAAAAGCATGTGAGAATAAAACATACCAAAAGAACTATTAAACACCTCATAGGAAAATCATTCTTATTAGTGGATTGATACATAAATATTTCATGAGTCCTTGCACTCTCTATTGCAAAACAAGACATTTAACAGCAAGGAGCCCCTTACAATGCAGATATTGCTTATGCTCTCAAACTCAAAAATACTAATTAAACAAATAATTGAAAAATTAAGAAATGCAGAAAGAGTAGTAAAAGTGATTTATTTCCACCATTCAAAGATAATTCTTAAACATCTTGGAATGTTTTATTTTAGGCACTTTTTCCCATCGGCATTGTTGTTGCAAAAAACTTTGTTTCCACGGGCTCCATGACTTGGGAGAAGTTCAGGAGTATGTAAGAAGCTGCCATGGGGCAGAAGGCAGCAGCTCACAGAGAAGTTCCGAGGTCAGGAGCCTTCAGTAGTGCTCCTCAAAGGTCACTGGGTTAACATTTTACTTGGTATTTTTACATTTACGTTCACGAGAAAAGTTTGTCTATAATGTTGCTTTCTTGTAATGTCCTTGCCAGGCTGGTATTATGGTTATGCTGGCCTCTATAATTAATTGGGCAGTATTTCCTATTTCTATTCTCTAGTACAGTGTTATGTAAAACGGTGTTATTTTCTCCCCTGAAATATTTGGAAAGAATCTGCTAGTGAAGACATCTGAGCCTGGACCTGAGCCTGAGTTGCTCTTTTTAATAAGATTTTCAATAATTGATTTAATTCCTTTAAGTGATATGCGTTTACTCAGATTTCTATTTCTTCTTGCATCCATTTTCATGTTTTTAAAGAAGTTTATCTATTTCATCAAAATGATCAAATTTTTAGTGTAAAATTCTTCATACTGTCATTTAATGTCTCCAGGCTCTATAGTAATGGCTCCTTTTTCATTCCTAATGTTGGTAAATTGTGTTTTTTCTTTTTACTGATTAATAAAAGTGACATACAGTGATCCCTCGTTTTTCGTGGTTAATGGGGACCAGAGCCTTCCGCGAAAGCTGAAAAACCGCGAAGTAGGATTTGCCCCTAGGAATTTTCGTGTATGCGG